>JANEHK010001872.1:0-11078 GCA_025960845.1 Tachycineta bicolor | reverse complement strand
CTCTCTCTCTCTCTTTCCCTTTCTTTCTCTCTCTCCTTCTCCCTTTCTTTCTCTCTCTCTTTCTCCCTTTCTTTCTCTCTCTCTTTCTCCCTTTCCTTCTCTCTCTCTTTCTCCCTTTCCTTCTCTTTTTGGTGAGGAATCAGGGTTTGCTGAACATCCTCAAATTTTCCTGAAGCATCTGTCCCTGAAAAAAAATTTTGAGAGAAAGAAGATGTGGGATCGTGGCAAAATGCTGTTTCAGTGAACCTGCAAAAAAACTTGTTCATAAAGTCCTCAGATAACAAAAATGATGAAGCTTGCCGTGTGAACTCAAGTGCCTTTACTCTCCTGGCAGGAATCCCCTCTGATGCTGTGATTCTGATTATATCTTCATCTGTGATTGACATCTCCTGGTCCTCATCAACAACATCATCATCCCTCAGCATTGGCAAAGGTTCTCTCGGCTTCTGTTTGAATCGCTGTTCTGAAGAGGTTGATTTTTTATATGAAACTGGAAAAAAACGATGCAGCGTGGGCATGTCCTCCCAAACCGATGCTTCGGTCGATGCGACTGATGATCTCCGTGCTGGCTGCCTCTCTGCCCCGCCCCTCGGTGACGTCGGCACGCTGACAGCTGTTCTCTGCGGGCTCGGAGTTCTGAAGTATCTCTTAAGTTCTGGAAAAGCCTGTAAAATCTGAGATATTTTTGGACGCGGTCCTATCTGCGACAGCTCGGCAGCTGTCTCTGAATAACCGCACGCAGGCGGCTGAGGGTCATAGCTGCTGGTGGGCGTGGTTGGGCTTCGCAGCCCCTGCTGCCTGGGGGTGGTACCCTCGAGACACTCCCCGCCTTGGCCACGCCCCGTCCCTGCCCGCTCCGTCTCTGCTGGCCCCGCCCCTGCCGACCTCGGCCTAGCGGTCTCCGGCGGGATACCCCGCCCTATCTCACGTTCAAGGTCAGCCCCGTCTCTTTCGTCATCGGAATCAGCCCCTCCCCGAAGAGGAACACGCCTCGGGCTTTGCCCTGCCCCTGTCGCGCCTGCGCCTGGAACGGCCGCAAGGATTTCTGGGGTACGTAGTATTCGGCTCGTTCTCGAGCCCTCCCCCTCTGCGGCCCTGTCTCCCGCGGACTGTTCCCGGTGATCCGTGCCTTCCAATCGCGCCCCGTCGCGTTCCGCCGCCTCGTTTTCCCGCGCAGCCTCGGTTCCCCTCGCAGCCTTGCCCCCCCTCCGCGGTTCTGATGGCGCTTGCCCCTGCTCTTTCGCCCCCCCGTCCTCTCCACCGGCATCCGGTTTTTCCACGGGAAGGGAAAGGAGCAATGGCGACTGAGGGGTTTGTCGCCGTGGGGACTCTGAGGGGGTGAAGGGACTTCTAGGTGGACTTCTTCCCCCCCTCTCCGTGTGCGAATGTGGGGTTTGTTCTGGGACTGCTTCAAAGAAAAGCATGTCCAGATCCTCCTGTTCTCTTGGATGGATCAGAAGCTTCATTTCTCCTGGAACCAATCTTGGGGCTTTTGACGAGCTTTCTGTTGGGCCTTGAGATACATTTGTTCTTTCCCCTCCCCCTTCTCTTTCCCCTTGGGGAAGTGTCAACCTTGGAGTTAGCATGGCTATCTGCTCTGCCTCTGTGCTAATCTCTCTTTGCTTGCTTGGCAGGTGTTCAACCCCGGACGCTTCCCTGCTATGTTCTGTTCTAACTTCCAACACAATTCTCCCAGCCGACAAAAGTTTTGCGGCAATTTTATCTTTTCTTGCGGCATTATCATCAAGTTTTCTGTTCACTTCCTGCCAAAAAACCTGGCTCAAAAGGAGACCGGGTCTCACATTGTGAATAGTTACATTTGACCCATAACATTAGGGCTTGGAGCTCCTTACCTTTCAGCACTATATTGTATTTTGATATTATTTCTTTTAACTGTTCTAATATAATAATTCTCTCTTGTGATGTTGTCCCTCCCATGGCTGTGGTGTATTCTGAATCTCACTGGTCTTACCAATCCAAAGGTTTGCTGAAGCTCTGGTCCAGTTTGTCTCAGAGATGTCCCGATGTCTGTCCAGCAGATCTCAGGATGATGGGTTCCCGGGCCCTGGAAAACCGTCGCCTGGGACAAAGTGGAACGAGGTGTTCTTCCTTTGGCCAAACAGGTGTTTTTCTTCTCCGGAGATGTTGGCCTGGCAGTTTGATGTTCTGGGAGCTTTTGATCTTTTTGCAGAGATTCTGTGACCCTTTTCGGTGCTCCTTTTCAGGAGTGCGAGTCAGGGATGCCAGATGTTGTCCGACCAGGGACGTTAGATATTTCTGCCCACTCACTCAGAGAAGCCAGGTGTTTCTTCTCAGGCAGGGACACCAGATGTTTCTGCTCAAGCAGGGACACCAGATGTCGGGGGGCTTCCCCAACATTCAGGTGGTTTCAGGGTCTTTTTCCCCCCTGCACAGCTCCGTGCCAAGCCGAAGGAAGAGACGGAGTCTTCAGGTTTAGTTTTTTCAAGGTTGCATTTTTCGTTTATTGTTTGTTATCTTACAAATTTCTCACAGTCCAACACGATGTTTGCAGGTGCATGGACTTCTCACGTCTCCCCCTGAGCTGGGCTGTCCTTAATCTTTTATACTAATTACTACGTGTTCGTTATTTACTATTTTTTACCAATGTCTATCACTACTACTAAAAAGGTCACCTATACACTGACCCAATCCTTACTAACTACTTTGTGCCAACGTCATAGCAGAAATGGAGTGAGGGAAGGAGAAGGAAGAAGGAGAGAAAGCCCCAGATTCTCCATTTTGTCTCCATTCACTCCAATGCTATGAACTTAAAATTACTATTTTTTCACTCTGTGACAAAATAAACTACTATATTTCACACTCCTGTGGCCTGCAAACCCTCACTCAGTTTAGGAAGTTTTCCCCATGGACTGAGATCAAAGCCAATGTCTCCCTGAGCCCTGGCTTGGGGTGGGGTCCCAGACCCTCCTGCCCAGGTCCCTGACTGTCCAGGGCAGCCAAAGGAATGCCCTGGACTTCAACAAATTGTCTTCTTGGCTGTGATCCCTCCGATTCCAAAATTTCTAGAGGTTTTCCATTCCACTCTTTTTGATCATATCACTTTTTCAGAGAACTTGTTAGACTGGGTATTCTGATTTCAAGACTTAAATCCCATTCCAGAAAAGAAAAGCTTTCCTTTCAGGAAAGGGAATGAAATCTTGCGATTTCAATGAGGATTAAACGGGCAAGCTTTGCTCCATTTCCCTGCACTTCATGTCATCCAATTCACTATAATTGTTTTCACATGATTTTGAAATTCTCCCTTTTTCCTTGTTTTTTTTTTTTTTTTTTTTTTTTTTTTCATTCACATTTTTTTTCTTCAGATTGCTCTCTTGTCTCTGAATTTACATTTCTTCCCGCGTTTAAGGATTGGATTTGGAGTAATTTGAGCAAGTTTTGGGCATGCTATCGATCCAACATTTCATCTCAGTCTTCTTGGCTGTGATCTCTCCATTTCCAAAACTTCTGCATTTCTTTCCATTCCACTCTTTTTCATCACATCTCCTTTCCAGACCACTTGTTAGACTTGGTTTTCTGATTTCAAGATTTCATTCCCTTTCCTGAAAAGAAAAGCCTTCCTTTCAGGAAAGGGAATGAAATCTTGCGATTTCAATGAGAATTAAAGTGGAAAGCTTTGCTCCAGTTCCTTGCACTTCTAATCATCCCATTCACTGTCACTGTTTTCACATGATTTTGAAAGTTTTAGCGTTTCTTTTTTTTTTTTTTTTTCGCATTTTGTTTCTTCATATTGCTCTCTTTTCTCTGAATTTACATTTCTTCACATGTTTAAGGATTGGATTTGGAGTAATTTGAGGAAATTATGGTCTTTTTCACAGGCCCTCATTTCATCTCAGTCCTCTTGGCTGTGATCCCTCCATTTTCCAAAATTCCTGCAATTTTTTCCATTCCACTCTTTTTGACCATATCTCCTGACCAGAGCATTCTTTAGACTTGGTATTCTGATTTCAAGATTTCATTCCCATTCCTGAAAAGAAAAGCCTTCCTTTCAGCAAAGGGAATGAAATCTTGTGATTTCAATAAGGATTAATCTGGCAAGCTTTGCTCCATTTCCCTGCACTTCTTGTCATCCCATTCTCTGTCACTGTTTTCACATGGTTTTGAAAATTTTTGGGGTTTTTTTCACATTTTGTTTCATCAGATTGCTCACCTGTCTCCGAATTTACATTTCTTCTCACGTTTAATGATTGGATTTGAAGTAATTTGAGCAAGTTATGGTCTTTTTCATTGGCCCTCATTTCATCTCAGGCCTCTTGGCTGTGATCCCTCCATTTTCCAAAATTTCTGCATTTTCTTCCATTCCACTCTTTTTGATCATATCTCCTTACCAGAGCACCTCTTAGAGTTGGTCCTGTGAGTTCAAAATTTTGTTCCCTTTCCTGCAAAAAAAAGCCTTCCTTTCAGGAAAGGGAATGAAATCCTGCAATTTCAATGAGGATTAAACTACAGGCTTTGCTCCATTACCCTGCACTTTGTGTCATCCCGATCACTATCATTGTTTTCACTTGGTTTTGAAAATTTTTGGGGTTTTTTTTCCGTTTTGTTTCTTCAGATTGCTCTCCTGTCTCTGAATTTACATTTCTTCCCAGGTTTAAGGATTGGATTTGGAGTAATTTTGGCAAGTTATGGTCTTTTTTCACTGGCCCTCATTTCATCTCAGTCCACTTGTCTGTGATGCCTCCATTTCCAAAATTTCTGGAGTTTTTCCATTCCACTCTTTTTCATCATATGTCCTTTCCAGAGACCTTTTTAGACTTAGTTCTGTGAATTCGTGATTTCACTCCCTGTCCTGAAAAGAAAAGCCGTTGTTTCACCTAAGGGAATGAAATCTTGTGATATCAATGAGGATTAAACTGGCAAGATTTTCTCCATTACACTGCACTTCGAGTCATCCCATTAACGGTCATTGTTTTCACTTGGTTTTTAAAATTTTTGGGTTTTTTTATTTACATTTTGTTTCTTCAGATTACTCTCTTGTCTCTGAATTTACATTTCTTCCCACCTTTAAGGATTGGATTTAGAGTAATTTGAGCAAGTTATGGTCTTTTTCACTGGCCCTCATTTCATCTCAGTCCTCTTGGCTGTGATGCCTCTATTTACAAAATTTCTGGAGTTTTTCCATTCAACTCTTTTTGGTCATATCCCCTTTCCAGAGTACTTGTTCGACTTGGTTTTCTGAGTTCAAGATTCCGTTCCCCTCCCTGAAAACAAAGCCTTAGTTTCAGCAAAGGGAATGAAATCTTGCGATTTCCATGAGGATTAAACTGCCAAGCCTTGCTCCATTTCGCTGCATGTCTTGTCATCCCATTCACTGTCATTGTTTTCACATGGTTTTGAAATTTTCCCTTTTTCCTTTTCCCTTTTTTTTTTTAATCACATTTTGTTTCTTCAGATTGCTCTCCTTACTCTGAATTTACATTTCTTCCGGCGTTTAAGGATTGGATTTGTAGTAATTTGAGCAAGTTATGGTCTTTTTCACTGGCCCTCATTTCATCTCAGTCCTCTTGGCTGTGATCCCACTATTTCCCAAATTTCTGTATTTTCTTCCATTCCACTCTTTTTGATCATATCTCCTTTCCAGAGCACTTGTTCGACTTGGTTCTGTGAGTTCCAGATTTCACTGCCTGTCCTGAAAAGAAAAGGCTTCCTTTCAGCAAAGGGAATGAAATATTGCAATTTCAATGAGGATTAAACTGGAAAGCTTTGCTCCATTTCCCTGCACTTCTTGTCATGCCATTCACTATCATTGTTTTCACTTGGTTTTGAAAATTTTTGATTTTTTAATTTACATTTTGTTTTTTCAGATTGCTCACCTGTCTCTGAATTTACATTCCTTTCCATGTTTAAAGATTGGATTTGAAGTAATTTGAGCAAGTTATGGTCTTTTTCACTGGCCCTCATTTCATCGCAGTCCTCTTGGCTGTGATCCCTCCATTTCCAAAATTTCTGGAGTTTTTCCATTCCACTCTTTTTGATCATATCTTCTTTCCAGAGCACTTGTTAGAGCTGGTCCTGTGAGTTCCAGATTTCACTCCCTGCCCTGAAAAGAAAAGCCTTTGTTTCAACTAAGGGAATGAAATCTTGCGATATCAGTGAGGATTAAACTGGCAAGCTTTGCTCCATTACCCTGCACTTCGTGTCATCCCATTCACTGTCATTGTTTTCAGATGGTTTTGAAATTTTCCCTTTTTCCTCTTCCCTTTTTTTTTTAATCACATTTTGTTTCTTCGGATTGCTCTCCTGTTCCAGAATTTACATTTCTTCCAGCATTTAAAGATTGGATTTGGCGTAAATTGAGCAAGCTATGGTCTTTTTCACTGGTCCTCATTTCATCTCAGTCCTCTTTGCTGTGATCCCTCCATTTCCAAAATTTCTGCCTTTTTTTCCATTCCAGTCTTTTTGATCATATATCTCCTTTTCAGAGCACTTTTTAGGCTTAGTTCTGTGAGTTCATGATTCCATTCCCTGTCCTGAAATGAAAAGCCTTCCTTTCAGCAAAGCGAATGAAATCTTTCAATTTCATTGAGGATTAATCTAGAAAGCCTTGCTCCATTTCCCTGCACATCTCATCATCCCATTCACTACTATTTTTTTCATATGGTTTTGAAAATTTTTGCGTTTTTTGTTTTCATTTTTGTCATTGATTTAATTTTAAACTGGGCGGAATCACTACTAAATATAGTGGTTTCACATTCACTTAGTTTTGGTTTTGGTACTTACTCTTTTTGTGAGAGAGAGACTAGGAGAAAAACAACGCAGTCTTAACTTTAAAATTAACAAATAGTTTATTAACTTACACTAAAAGAATAGAAAAACAGAAAGTTGGAAAAAAACTAAAATGGAATGAAACTTAAAAAAAATTTTCCTTTTCCTTACAAACTGTTTACTTTTTTACAAAACAACATAAAGAGACAAAACTTGTAATTTTCAGTCTGTTTCACTATCTGATAATTGTCTTTCGTCAATTCATAAGGGGAAGAGTATCCTTTTGAGTCATGGATCCCACTGACAACTTAGAACAGTTCTCTTGTGGGTTTTAAACTGTCACAAAAACAACCGCCAGATAAACCTGCTTTTGTGACCCTCCCAGGAGCAGTTTCCCAAGCTGCTGATGGGTCATGGGTCTTAGACTTTTGCATACTGGGGTGTCACTTTTTAAAGATAAATAACTCTAAAGCCATGGATTCTTCACTTCAAGGTACAGAGATATCTTCTCTTTTCTTCATTGGTGCAGGGGGCTTCTCATCTTTATCTCTGTTCAAGCATCTTATAGGCTATTACTTAGTTCATCACAAACACCTTTGCTCGAATCTACACGCAAAACAATCATCTCCCTAAATGCATATCTTTCCCACAATTTACAGGAATAACTTAGAGTTACTTTCCATGGGTCAAGTAAGAATAGAACAACCAACTCTTCAACCCGCTGTCCCAATAGTCTTTTCACTCTTGCTACTGATTTCATGCTGTTGTTCTTTATGTTCACTCGGTCCTTCTTTGCTCTCTCAGAAAAGGGCCAAGCTCTGGAAGCTTCATGTTGCTAAGAAAGAGGTAAATCTGCTCAGAGTTTTTATCTTTCACTCTCTGTAGCTCATAGTGTTAGTTGTTCAAGGCCGAGCTGATAAGAAAAAACTCACGCAGAAACATTAGAAATTGGAGCACCCGGGCAGTCTAGGAAAAAACTCAAGCAAGATCATAAATGCCTTCTAAGCCCACCCCTCAGTGAAAATTGGGGTGGCCTCGGCCCAGACAGTGCTCATAGCTCCCATCAGGGCCCAGCAGAGATCCCTCTCTGCTCTAAGGAAACTTGAAGAAAGCAGCTGCCACAAGCCAGCAACTTCTCCTTCCCCCCTCTTCACCCAGGAGCCGATGGAATCCGGCCAGGCCTCAGGCAAGCTTCCCCCCTCCCCCAAAAAAGGAGGGAGCAGCAGGCCCAGCTCGATGTTACCTGTCTCTCTCTGGCCAAAGGAAGAAGGAAAAAACCCAACCTACAAGAAATCAAGGGGTTTTATATGGTACTTCCCAAATTCGCAGCTAACAATCTCAGTGGTCAGACCAGATGTCAATATTCTAACTAACTCTTTAATAGGTCTCTATCTCTTCTAAAGCAATTCCCAGGTCCTGACCTGGAGAATTATTTTACATTCTTTTATAACTAAAAACTAAACTGTACTAACGCATGATAATTTTGTTTCTTCAGATTGCTCTTATGTCCTGAATTTACATTTCATCCTGTTTTCAAGGATTGGATTTGGAGTAATTTGAGAAAGTTATAGTCTTTTTCACCGCCCCTCATTTCATCTCAGTCCTCATGGGCTGTGATCACTCCATTTCCATAGATTCAGCATTTTTTTCCATTCCATTCTTTTTGACCATATCTCCTTTTTGGAACACTGATTAGAATTGGTTCTGTGATTCCAAGATTTCATTCCATTTCCGGAAAAAAGGCCATCCTTTCAGCAAAGGGAATGAAATCGTCCAATTTCAATGAGGAATAAACTGGCAAGCTTTGCTCCATTACCCTGCATTTCGTGTCATCCCATTCACTATCATTGTTTTTACATGGTTTTGAAAATTTTTGTTTTTTTTTTTTTCACATTTTGTTTCTTCAGATTGCTCTCTTGTCTCTGAATTTACATTTCTTCCCGTGTTTAAGGGTTGGATTTGGAGAAATTTGAGGAAGTTCTGGTCTTTTTCACTGGCCGTCATTTCATCTCAGTCCTCTTGTCTGTGATCCCTCCATTTTGAAAATTTCTGGAGTTTTTCCATTACAATCTTTTTGATCATATCTCCTTTCCAGAGCACTTGTTAGACTTGGTTCTGTGAGTTCAAGATTTCATTCCCTGTCTGGAAAAGAAAAGCCTTCCTTTCAGCAAAGGGAATGAAATCTTGCAATTTCAGTGTGGATTAAACTGTCAGCTTTGCTCCATTTCCCTGCACTTCTTGTCATCTCATTCACTAACATTGGAATCACATGGTTTTAAAATTTTCCCTTTTTCCTTTTCCTTTTTTTTTGTTTTTTTTTTATCACATTTTGTTTCTTCATATTGCTCTCCTGACTCTGAATTTACAATTCATCCTGCGTTTAGGGGTTGGATTAGGTGTGATTTGACGAAGTTATGGTCTTTTTCACTGGCATGCGTTTCATCCCAGTCCTCTTGGCTGTGATGCCTCCATTTACAAAATTTCTGGAGTTTTTCCATTCCACTCTTTTTGATCATATCCACTTTCCAGAGCACTTGTTCGAATTGGATTTCTGAGTTCAAGATTTCATTCCCATTCCTGAAAAGAAAAGACTTCCTTTCAGGAAAGGGAATGAAATCTTGCAATTTCCATGAGGATTAAACTGGGAAGCCTTTCTCCAATTCAATGCACTCCTTCTCATCCCATGCGCTATCATTGTTTTCACTTGGTTTTCAAAGTTTTTGGGGTTTTTATTCACATTTTGTTTTTTTCAGATTGCTCCATCGTCTCTGAATTTACATTCCTTTCCACGTTTAAAGATGGGATAATGAATAATTTGAGCAAGATATGATCTTTTTCACTGGCCCTCATTTCATCTCAGTCTACTTGGCTGTGATCCCTCCATTTACAAAATTTCTGGAGTTTTTCCATTCCACACCTTTTGATCATATGTTCCTTCCAGAGCACTTGTTAGACTTGGTTTTCTGAGTTCAAGATTCCATTCCCTTTCCGAAAAGAAAAGCCTTCATTTCAGCAAAGGGAATTAAATCTTGCTATTTCAATGAGAATTAAACTAGTAAGCTTTGCTCCGTTTCCCTGCACTTCTTGTCATCCCATTCACTACCATTGTTTCCACATCCCTTTGAAAATGATTCCTTTTTTTTTTCACATTTTGTTTCTTCAGATTGCTCTCCTGTCTCGGAATTTTCATATCTTCCCGCATTTAGGGACTGGATTTAGAGTAATTTGAGCAAGTTATGGTCTTTTTCACTGGCCCTCATTTCATCTCAGTCCTCTTGGCTGTGATCCCTCTATTTCTAAAATTTCTTCATTTTTTTCCATTCAATTCTTTTTGATCATATCCCATTTCCAGAGCACTTGTTAAAGTCGGTGCTGTGAGTTCAAGATTTCATTTCCTTTCCTGATAAGGAAAGCCTTCCTTTCAAGAAAGGGAATGAATCTTGTGATTTCAATGAGGATTAAACTGGAAAGCTTTGCCACATTTCCCGGCACTTGTTGTCATCCCATTCACTATCATTGTTTTCACATGGTTTTGAACATTTTTGGGTTTTTTACTTACATTTTCTTTCTTCAGATTGCTCTCCTGTCTCTGAATTTACATTTCTTCACATGTTTAGGGATTGGATTTGGAGTAATTTGAGCAAGTTATGGTCTTTTTCACTGCCCCTCATTTCATCTCACTCCTCTTGGCTGTGATCCCTCCATTTCCAAAATTTCAGCATTTTTTTCCAGTCCACTCTTTTTGATCATACCCCCTTTGCAGAGCACTTGTTCGGCTTGGTTCTCTGAGTTCAGCATTTCATTCCCTTTCCTGAAAAGAGAAGCCTTCTTTTCAGGAAAGGGAATGAAATATTGCGATTTCCATGAGGCTTAAACTGGAAAGCTTTGCTCCATTTCCCTGCACTTCTTGGCATCCAATTCACAATCATTTTTTCACTTGGTTTCGAACATTTTTGTTTTTTTTTTTTTACATCATGTTTCTTCAGATTGCTCTCCTGTCTCTTAATTTACATTTCTTCCCACGTTTAAGGATTGGATTTGGAGTAATTTGAGCAAGTTATGGTTATTTTCACTGGCCCTCATTTCATCTCAATCATCTTGGCTGTGATCCCTCCATTTCCAAAATTTATGCATTTTTTTCCATTCCACTCTTTTTGTTCATATCCCCTTTGCAGAGCACTTATTCGACTTGGTTTTCTGATTTCAAGATTTCATTCCCATTCCTGAAAGGAGAAGCCTTCTTTTCAGGAAAGGGAATGAAATATTGCGATTTCCATGAGGCTTAAACTGGAAAGCTTTGCTCCATTTCCCCGCACTTCTTGTCATCCCATTCA
>JANEHK010001871.1:0-11079 GCA_025960845.1 Tachycineta bicolor | reverse complement strand
TTAGTTATATACAGTAGCTACATGAGCCATTACCATAAAAGCCACCAAAATTTCCCAGATTCACTCCTTTTTTTCTATCACTGCACTCTTGAGCCAGATGTCCTCCACTTGCCTTCCAACTGTTCTTGCAGGGAAAGCAGGCCCTGCATGCCTTGTTCCCATGCTAAAACTACACAAGCACCGAAAAAGTTGAATTAACCCTCCCGGTATCAAACCCAAGGCTTTGTGTGGCCAGGCAGAGGCAGGCAGGATGCAGAGCTATCAGCAAAGGAAGAGGCCAGCGAGGTGGGGCAGCCGGGGGATGACGACAGCCTGCAGGGACAGAGGCACAGGGCATGGACACCGTAGGACAGCCTGGGCTGGAGAGGGCACAGGGATGGGCAGCAGCTGCAAGGCCCTGACACAGCCAACTGCTGCAGCACTTGGGCCATGGCTGCTGGCCCTGGGCCTGAGCCATGAGCAGGAGACAAGTGACCCTGGCAGGCCTGGGGCCTCATTGCCTCCTTGATCCTGCTCAGCAGCCTGGCAGGGGCCGCCCCGTGGTGCTGCCCTTGGCATTGCACATCCCCACATCCCAGTGTCCCGGGAAGAGCCCTGAGCACTGAGGGAGGGACAGGATCTGCCTTGGCAGGGGCTGGGGCTCAGGCCTTGGCCCTTTGCATTCCTGAAACATTTCCAGGTTTGCTGAGCATCAGAGGCACCTTTGCCTTGTTTGTCTCCACCTGTCATCACCTGCCTGCAGTGTTCTACTCTAACTGGAACCTGGGGACATTTCTCACTCATGCCCCTCAGTGGGATCCATTAAAATATCAAGAAACTTCAGTGTTCCAACTTAATTTTGAGTTCTTGCAAAGTTTTTTGATGACACTCTCAGGGACTGAGACTGATGTAAACAACACCAAAGCCCTGAGAGGGTCATTAAAGTCCTGATGCTGTGTCTGTGCTGCTGAGCTGGGCTGGGCTCCTGGAACAGAGGCAGCTCCTGGCAAGTAAGAAGAGCTTTAAAAAGACATTTCTACTGAGAAGCAGCTCCTCTCCCAGCCCAGCAGGGCTGAGGGTACGGCTTGCATGTGAGCATGAGAGCAGTGAAGCAGAGGCTTAAAGAAACTGGAAGGAAAATTCTGAGATTATTCATGGAGAAATGTTCACAACTTTTGAAAATTCTGGGCTTCTTCCTGGAGAGATCATCATCACTCCTGACACAGTCAGTCTCTGGCTGTAGGGATCTCCTCAAGCTGACCCAGGACAGGACTGACATGACTGTAAGGATGGCTCTGCAGCCCTTTCTGCTTTGGGGGAGGATGTGTCCAAGAGTGGGGCTGCCCTGGGCACCGTCAGAGGGACAGGGCAGGACGGCTGCTGCTGCCAGGGACGGCTGCAGGGGCTGAAGCTGGGGCTGCAGCCAGGGGTGCCCAGGGCTGTCGTGCAGAGCAGCTCCTGCAGCCCTGAGGGCTCTTGGCCAGGCCAGGGCATCTGCCACCTGCCAGGGGCAGCTCTCAGCCTGCCTAGGAGCTCCCATGGATGGTGGAGGGGAGCTGTGGGTGCCAGGAGTGACTCCTGCCAGGGCAGGTCCTGCTGCTGTGGAGAGGGTGCTGTGTGGGCCAGGGCTGCTCAGAGCTCCAGCTCATGCCCAGGTCATTTCTTAAGGGACTTTTCATGAGCTCTTTCTGGGCAAGAATTTCCTGCCTGAGTCTCTTCTTTCCTGAATCTGTGGTCCCACTTTTCCCTGGCTCAGCTTGGTGGCAATGGAAACTCAGCTGTTCAGGGCAGGGCAGGGGCTGAGTCACTTAAACCATGACCCTGAGTTTTCCTGGGTACCTCAGCAAGTGCCTCCAGCTCCCCAGCCTCCAGATCCATGCAGCATCCCCTTTCCATGGTGCCCAGGCCTGGGGGAGCTGTTCTTTAATCCCTGCAGCCCCGAGCAGCTGCAGGGCAGAGCTGGCCCAGGGGCTGGGCTGGGCTCTGGCAGCACTGGCAGGGAAGGAGCCCGGAGCCACAGGAACAGCTCGGGCTGGGACAGCTCCAGCAGCAGAGACTGGGCAGGGAGGGAGGGAGGCAGTGCTGAGGGAAGCCCTGCTGCAGGGGAGATGTGGCACCTGCCGGCCCTGCCCTGCAGGGCACACACTGCCCTGAGCAGCACAGCTCTTGTGTCCCCTCGCAGCCAGCACAGCCCTCAGCCCGGGGGCTCGGGGCCCTCAGTCCCCTCCTGGGCCGGCAGAGCAGCCCCAAAGATGAAGGGCATCTCTCCTGCCATGTGCCCATTCCCTGCTGACCAGGGCCTGAGAGCCACTGTCCTGCACTGCTGCTGCCTGGCAGGGGCTGTGCAGGGCTGGGCAGGGAAAGGCTTTTCCTCAGGGCCTGGCTCCCTCTCTCCTTGCCTTGCCCAGCTGCTCCTGGCATTGCTGACAGCTCTCTGGGAATGGCAGTTCCAGCTGCAGGCTCAGGCCCAGCCCTTGGGCTCCTCTTGTGCAGGCTGAGCACAGCAATGGGGTGTCCCAGCTCCCTCTGCCCTGGGGAGCTCTGGGCAGGGCAGGCTGGGAATGAGCCGACTCTCCCTGACTTTGGGAAAGGCTGGAGCCACTTTGTGTGCCAGGGATCCCTCTGCTCTCAGCAGTGTCTTCTGGCTTTCCAGGATAACATGGGAGTGGAGCTCAGAAGGTACATGTCCAGGGTAGCTGGGAACAGGAAAGTGGGACAGAGCAGCTCCCCTCAGGCTGCACTAAGCCTCAGACAATCCTCCTGCCTCACTCCCCATGTGCTGCAGGATCTCTCGTTCTGCCTCCTGCAATCCCCATCCCTTCACCCTGGCAGCTCCTGTGCCTTAGGAGGAGATTCTTTGTCGAAGTTCAAACACCAGGACTGGTTCCTACCCTCACTGATCCCCTCCACTGAATGGGGGTCAGGGCCAGGGCCAGGGCCAGGGCCAAGGTATCCTGCTTCTTGAGGTCTGGCTCCTCATTGAGTATTGGCCAGCAGGATTCTCCAGCAACCAAGATGAAGGAAGTTCTGCAAGATGTAGACAAAGGGGTGGTATTTATTGATAGGGCATGGTCTGTGAGAAAGGGTTTTGATGCTTCTATGAGAAATCTCCCCTCAAACTTCACTATCTTTCCTCCTACAGGTTGAAACAGCCAGACAAAGCACATGTCCAACAGCAGCTCCATCAGCCATTTCCTCCTGCTGCCATTGGCACACACGTGGCAGCTGCAGCTCCTGCACTTCTGCCTCTTCCTGGGCATCTCCCTGGCTGCCCTCCTGGCCAACGGCCTCATCATCAGTGCCGTAGCCTGCGGCCACCTCCTGCACACGCCCATGTTCTTCTTCCTGCTCAACCTGGCCCTCACCGACCTGGGCTCCATCCTCACCACTGTCCCCAAAGCCATGCACAATTCCCTCTGGGACACCAGGAACATCTCCTACGCAGGATGTGCTGTTCAGCTCTTTTTCTTTGCCTTTTTTATGACATCAGAATTTTCCATCCTGACCATCATGTGCTACGACCGCTACGTGTCCATCTGCAAACCCCTGCACTACGGGACCCTCCTGGGCAGCAGAGCTTGCGCCCACATGGCAGCAGCTGCCTGGGCCAGTGGCTTTCTCAATGCTCTCATGCACACGGCCAATACATTTTCTCTGCCCCTGTGCCAGGGCAATGCCCTGGGCCAGTTCTTCTGTGAAATCCCACACATCCTCAAGCTCTCATGCTCACACTCCAAACTCAGGGAACTAGGGCTCATTGTGCTAAGTGCTTCTCTATATTTCAGCTGTTTTCTGTTCATTGTTTTCTCCTATGTGCAGATCTTCAGGGCCGTGCTGAGGATCCCCTCTGAGCAGGGACGGCACAAAGCCTTTTCCACCTGCCTCCCTCACCTGGCTGTGCTCTTCCTGTTTCTCAGCACTGGCTTTGTTTCCTACCTGAAGCCTCCCTCCATCTCCTCCCCATCCCTGGATCTGGCAGTGTCAGTTCTGTACTCGGTGGTGCCTCCAGCCCTGAACCCCCTCATCTACAGCCTGAGGAACCAGGAGCTCAAGGCTGCACTGTGGACATGGATCACTGGACAATTTCAGAAGCATTGAACTGCTGGCCAGTTTCAGCAAGTCCTTTTTAATAAAAGTCATCTTTGATACTTCCTGTTGGTTTGATTGTGGGAGTTTTTTCATGTATTTTAGTTTTTCAGCATCATCCACAAAGAAAGACCATTGTTTGTGCCTTTTGTAATTTTGATTCTTTCCACCTTTACTGTGGTCCTATGTCACCCTGGTTTTTCTGAGTTTTTTTAAAGCCTTCTGATTGTTCATAAGATGGAGTCAGTTTCTTTAGTTTCTTCACAATATTTGGAGCAGTGTTTCACTTTTCTCATGCATGGGAACATACACAAACGTTTTGTTTTTGTTCCCTGTCCTTTGTTTACGTATTTCTAGCCTGAAAATAATGCAATAATGTTGGTTGACAGCTAGTCTGGCCAGTGGGGTGACGAGGTAGTAACCCCAGAAGCCAATCCACAACCAGACCCACAAATGTATAAAAATGAAAGAAATAAACAGGCTGCTCTCCCTGCTCTGGTTTTGGGGGAGCAACTCTGCACTGCAGACTTCTTGTCTCCGTGTTATTGCTTTGCGTGCCCCTACCACAATTAGTGACCCATCTGTGTGACAGAACAGTCTGGTGAGGTTTTCCTTCCCCTCTTTCCCTGTTGTGTGCCTGCTATGCAGGATGCTCTGGTGTTGGAGCTTTGGGGGATCCTCTTGGAGTGGAAACAGCTCAGGCCTCTTGGGAGGGGCTTCAGCATCTGTTTGTGTGGGGCAGAGAGCGTGGGTTCTTTCCCATGCCAGATGACGTGCTCTGTCAGGAGGTGTGGTTCCTCCTGAGGGAATGTCTGTTGGAGGCACTCGAAACAGAATATGATGAGGAGGTTGCACGATTGTTGGTGTAGAGGAAATTATTTGAGGGGGCTGTGTTGAGGTTGACCCCCAGAGCTTGCAGAGCTTGCGGGCTGCCTCCCCCATTTTGAAGCAGGACGGGGTGCTGGAGGAGGGTGGGGTCGTTACATCAGACCCAGAAGTATTGTCTGAGCCGGAACTTCAGCTCCCTTGTGAGATGGACTCTCCCCCTCCCTCCCCGGTCGCTGTACCAGAGGTTCTTTCCCTCTTGGGCTCTGGCGCTGCTCTCTGAGAGGGGGGTGCATCCCGAGCCTGTCAGCGCTGCTCAGGCAGCGGGGGAACGGGGCCCCGGTGAGCCCGGGGCTGGTCCCACCTGTCCCTGAGCCATGGAGCTGCCGGAGCGGGGCGGGGTGGGGACTCCTCCCCTCCATGCCTTCAGGTGTTGGTGGCATGGGCCCCACAGTTGTTTGACTGGGATTCAGTCACTGTGTGGTGTTCGTGCCGTGGCACGTCCATCACCCATCCGATGGAGTTGGGTGAAGTGGCGCACCCTGTCCTGCAACCTGGGCCAGGCTTGCAGGGGGGTGCATTGGTCGCTTCTGTCCCAGCACCGACTGCTGAGGGAGCGCAGGGCGTGGACGCCGCTGGAGGCAGGGTCCCGGTTGGTTCTTCGATGGACACCGCCCCAGTGGGTGGGCTGACAGCTCCGCTCAGCTCGGGGGTGGCGGTGCCTGCTGTGAGCCTCTGCCTCCCTCCTGGGGCTCTTCTTGGGGAGGTCCCGGACCCTCCGCTCTCCACACCTGCCCCGTGGGCTGCGGCTGGGGGCGGTGCTCACGGGGCGGGGAGAGACTCCGGCGCTGCCAGCCCTGATGGGCTGCCAGCCTGCAGGGACCGAGGTGCTTCTGCCATCTCCGCCTGAATGCAGCCCGAGGTTCCCAGCTGTGCCAGAATGTGTGCCTGCCACGGAGCGTTTTGACCGGTCTCCAGCGGCTGGTGCCGTGGCGCTGCTGGCGGGCTCCAGCCCTGCTGAGGATGCGGCGGGCCCGGCACCAGCGACTGGCCCGGCTCCATCTCTGCTTCTCGCTGAGAGCGTTACGGCAGCTGCGGGCACCGGGGTGTTTAAGTTCAGTGCAAACGGGGACACGGCCAGAATATGGCCGGTCATTGACAAGGACAAAGTGCCCCGTGCTGTTGGCTCTTCCTCCACAGCCTGGTGGACACTCCCCCCCCGTCAGGTGACCATAGGCCTGACGGACCGCAGGCAAATCTGGGGAAAGGTGAAAGCTGAGGTTGAAGGACTGAGCGATGGTGCTGATGCTGGTGCTGGACATGAAGTGTCTGGTGTTCAGCCGGTCCCCAGCCGAATGCCTGCCTCTGACCCTGTGGGGCCCACAGGGCAGGATATGGCAGGTGCTGCTGCTTCATCTGAGGGTCTTCAGGCCTTCCCTGTCCTTCACAGTGCTATTCATAACACCTATCAACCCTTGTCTTGGCAGGCCTTGGCAGAGCTGTGTGATGCAGTCAGAAAGTATGGTCTGGGCTCAGCTGAGGTGATGCAAGTCCTCAGTTATTTTAATGCCAGTCTTTGATGCCCTTTGTCTTTTGGAGCTTGGCTCAGACCCTTTTTCCACCGGTCGAATATGACTTCTTTGAGTATAAATGGACTCAGTTGTCAGTCAGAGCGGTGGAACGGAATGCTACACTGGGTCCAGGTGATCCTAGACATATGATTAATACCAATATGCTACTGGGAACAGGCAATTATACCAGGGCCGACAGGCGGGCTGGTTCTGAGCCCTTGGTCCAGGAGCAGTGCCAGCAGACAGGCATGGCAGCCCTGGTTCAGACCATACAGCTGGCTACTCCACAGCAGCCCTTTGTTGCGGTGGTCCAGGGAGTTGATGAGCCCTTCCTGTGCTTTGCAGGATGGCTGACTGCTGCGGTTGAGAAGCAGGTGAGTGATCCTGAGGCAAGGAAACTCATGCTTCAGTTCCTTGCTCGAAGCAACTGCAATGCTGTTTGCAAGAGGATAATTGAGGCGCTTCCTGGGGATCCGCCCATGTCACAGGTGGTTGAGGCCTGTGCGAGGATAACCCCTTCAAGCTAAAAGATTCTTGCCATAGCTGCGGCCGTGCAGCCGGCTGTGGCTGCTGCTGTGCAGCCTGCTTGGGTTGTTCCCCAGGGGGTGCAACAGCAGCAATGGGGTGCTCAGGCCAGGAAGAAACAGGGCAGAAAGGCACAGAAGCCTACGGCTGTCTTGTTTCATTGTGCACGATCTGGAAGGCCGAATCACGCTGTGGACATATGTAAGGCAATGGTGCACGTGAATGGTCATGTGTTGGTCGGTTCAGGAAATGCGTCGCAGAGCGTGAAGGTGGGACAAATGCTGAACACAAATGTCTCTGCCTCGGCCTGAACCAATGGAGATCTGCTCAGCAGGCTTGCAGCCAGCACCTGCGGTTCAGCAGGGGTTGATGTCTGCACAGCCGAGTCTGTCGTGATTGATTCAGACAAAATACACAAGGTTCCCCTGGATGCCTTTGATCCCTTGGGTGATGGCATGAGTGCCTTCCTGATAGGGAGGTCCAGTGCCACCATTCAGGGTATCATGGTGCACCTGGGACTGATAGATGCGGATTTTTCGGGACAGATTCACGGAATGGTTTCCACACCTACCCCGCCTCTGTCTATCCCAGGAGGCACACAAATTGCTCAGCTTGTTCCTTTTAAGTCTTCTGTTTCCAGAACCGAGGACCGGTCACAAGGTGACGGTGGCTTCAGCTCTACAGGGCTACCTCAGGTGTGCTGGACTGCTGTCCTGACCAAAGACCGTCCTGAGACGCTGTGTACCGTGTCCATGGTTGGTGCCACACCATTGGAGGTTGAGCTTTGCGGCCTCTTAGATACGGGGGCTGACGTGAGCATTCTCTCCCTGGCTGCTTGGCCCTCACAGTGGCCTTTGACCCTGGCACAGACGTCAGTCGCCAGCTTAGGAGGAACAAAGCAATGCTACCTGAGCCAGAATCCATTGGTCATCACGAACCCAAAGGGACAGATGGCCATAATTTGGCCTCATGTTACTGAGATTGGTCAGAACCTCTGGGGGAGGGATGTTTTGGCCGCGTGGGGGGTGCGATTTGGAACGGATTTTTGATTGGGGCCACTGTGATGAAGGGCGCAGAGTGTCCCACGCCTCCTTTACGGTGGCTGGTGGACAGACTCATCTGGGAGAACCAGTGGCCCCTCCCTCATGACAAGCTAATCGCCCTTTGTGAACTCGTACAGGAGCAGTTGGACCAGGGGCATCTGGAACCATCTACCAGTCCCTGGAACACTCCTGTCTTTTGTATCAAAAAGAAGTCTGGGAAATGGAGGTTGCTACAAGACCTCCGAAAGATCAATGCCGTGATGGAAGGCATGGGAACATTGCAGGCTGGTATGCCATCGCCTACCATGCTTCCTGCGGACTGGCCGGTCCTCATTGTGGATCTGAAGGATTGTTTTTTTACAATCCCTCTGCATCCCGATGACAGACCAAAATTTGCCTTCACGGTACCAACAATAAACAATACAGAGCCCGCACAGTGGTATCAATGGAGAGTTCTCCCTCAAGGAATGTGTAATTCACCAATGTTGTGCCAATGGTATGTAGCCCGTGCCTTGTCTGGAGTTCGCAAGCAGTTTCCTGGTGCTCACATCTATAATTATATGGATGACATTTTGGTGGCTGTGCCCACCCAGGATGAGCTGCTGAGGATACAGCCTCAGTTGTTGAATGCTCTGCATTTACATGGACTGCAGGTGGCTCCAGAAAAGGTACAATAACAACCTCCCTGGAAATATTTGGGGGTCAAAATTCTGGAACGGACAATACGTCACCAGGAGGTACTATTTGTGCAATCGGTGAAGACACTGAGTGATGCTCAGAAGCTGGTAGGTGTTATCACTTGGTTATGTCCTTACTTGGGACTGACCACAGCACAACTGTCTCCCTTGTCTGAATTGTTGAAAGGGGACACTGATTTAAAGTCACCTCGTGAATTAACCCCTGCGGCACAAAATGTGCTGGAGGAGGTTCCGCAAACTGTTTTGGCTCGCCAGGTGTACCGCATTGAACCTTCCATTGATGTCACTGTGTTCATTACCACTCCCGATTTACATCCTACAGGTATCATCGGCCAGTGGAATGATGATTGGACTGATCCTCTGCACATCTTGGAATGGGTCTTCCTGCCTCATCAGCCGCATAAGACGGCGACGGCGCTGTTTGAATTGGTTGCGCGCTTGATAATCAAGTGCCGGCACCGCTGTTTGCAATTGATGGGTGCAGATCCCTCAAAGATCATACTCCCGGTTCAGAGGGAGGAATTTGATTGGAGCTATGCGAACAATGTTTCGCTGCAAAGTGCTCTCGAGGGTTTTTCAGGGCAGATTGCTTATCATCTGCCTAACCACAAGCTATTGCAAGTGGCCAAAAATACGCAATTTTCTCTACGACCCAAAAATAGCCAAGAATCAGTGCAAGGTCCCACCGTCTTCACTGACGGTTTGGGCAAAACAGGAAAAGCCATTGTTACCTGGCAGGATGGATCTGAGTGGCAGGTTCTGGAAGGCCATGAGGATGGGTCAGCCCAACTGGTTGAACTAAAGGCTGCTGTCATGGCATTTGAGAAATTTTCCCAGGAACCTTTCAATTTGATCACGGACTCCGCCTATGTTGCAGACATCACATAGCAATTGGGTTATTCAGTGTTGAAGGAGGTCAGTAACCCTGCCTTGTTTAATTTACTGAAGACCCTGTGGTGTGCAATTCAGGCCAGAGTTCATCCATATTATGTTCTGCATGTACGGAGTCACACTAATTTGCCAGGATTTGTGGCAGAAGGTAACGCAAGGGCTGAAAGGTTGGCTAACCCAGCATGGGTAGCCCCTCAGCCTGACGTGCTCGCGCAGGCCAAGGCATCGCTTGGGTTTTTCCACCAAAATGCGCATACGCTGCAGAAGCAGTTCCAACTGACGGCCACTGAGGCTCGTGAAATTGTTGAGTTGTGTGACGACTGTCACACCCTTGATGCGCCATTGCCGGCAGGGGTTAACCCCAGAGGCCTTAAAGCCTTGGATCTTTGGCAGATCGATGTCACCCAGGTCGCTGAGTTTGGCCGGCTCAAGTATGTGCATGTCACGGTGGACACATTCTCCTCTGCGATGTGGGCTTCTGCTCACACAGGAGAGAAAGCCCGAGATGTCATTGCCCACTGGAGGCAGGCCTTTGCTGTTCTTGGCATACCTTCTGCTGTGAAAACCGACAATGGTCCTGCTTATGCCTCGCAGCAGGTATGGCAGTTCCTACAGTCATGGGGTGTGTCACATAACTTTGGCATCCCTCATTCTCCGACGGGACAGGCGATTGTAGAACGCAATCATGGTACACTCAAACGTGTTCTTCAGAAGCAGAAACGGGGAATGCAGGGTGAAACCCCACACAGTCGGTTGGCAAAGGCTTTGTACACCATCAATCACCTTACGGTGCCGCAGAACTCAAATAATCCTGTCATTTTGAACCATCATCTCTCGTTGCAGGCTTCGGACGGTGAGCAACAGCCTCGAGCGAAGGTAGGGGTCCGAAATTTAGTCACCAAGCAATGGGAAGGACCTTATGACCTAATCGCTATGGGGCGAGGGTATGCGTGTGTGTCCACGGACACTGGGACACGCTGGCTACCTTCAAAGTGTGTCCGTCCTGACCTGCGACCACAGAGGCAGAATTCAGCTGACAGGCAAGGTGGAAGCCGTGATCAACTTGAAAACCACCAAGTGGTTGAATCCTCGAGTGATCGCTCTGATGATTCCTCCACAGACAGTGATTGAACTTGTATATATTCCCTTTGTAAATTTGTTCATTTTTTTTTTTCTGTTTTTTCTTTTTTTAAAGTTAAAAGGGTGAGATGTTACCCTGTTTTTTCTGAGGTTTTTTTATTAGCCTTTTGAATTTCAAAATGGAGTCAGATCTGTTAGTTCCTGTACAATATTAGAGCAGTTTTCTACCTTTCCACAGATGTTACATAAACAAATCCTTTGTTTTTCATTCTCTGTCCTTTGTCTGCATATTTCTAACCCGAAAACAACTAACTGACAATTGGTCTGGCCACTGAGGCTGAGGGGTAGAAACCCCAAAAAGCCAATCTTCTGCTAGACCCA
>JANEHK010001870.1:0-11081 GCA_025960845.1 Tachycineta bicolor | reverse complement strand
ATAGAAATTATTTTAGGGCTAGAAGAGAATCCTGGTTTTATACTAGAGGAAGATTTCTTAAACAGTACCCCAGATACACTGAGAGGCCCATGAGTAGCCAGGGGAAAGGCTGCTAATGGGTGGAACAGCACAATCTGCAAAAATTCCAAGCAGTTGCAGATTTGTGACATTGAGAGCCCCAGGACTGTTTTTGTCTTGTGGTGAATGTGTCCATTAGGCTCTAGAGAGACTCCTCTCCCAAAGTGATGAAGGATTATGTTTAAATGGTGAAACTGACTGAAAATCACAGGTTGCGTCTCTCTGTGTTGTTTGTAAGAAAGTTAACAGTTTGTAAGGGAAGGGAAGAGTGTTTTGAAGTTCAGTTTGGTTTTTTTCGGATTTTTTTTCCATCTTTTCTTTCCTTATATTTTCCATTATTTTAGTGTGTGTTAAAAAAGCTTGGTTTTTTAAGCTTGAGCCTGCTTTGTTTCTCCTAATTCTCTCCCACAAAAAGAGAGTAAACACTAAGACCACTACACTAAATTTAGCAAAAAAAATTTGACAAATGCGTAGTCACTACATTAATTAGTGTTTCTGCCCAGTTTTAACTAAAACCATTACACCTTCCTATGGAAAAAACTGTCCTTCTTGTCCAGGTGCCCATGGCCACAATTGGGATTCCACCTCCAGCATTGCCTGTTGTGAGAGACTGGAGGAGATTGTTGGCTGGAAACATTTTGTGTGTGAGGGAGGAAGGGGCAGGTCCAGCCTTGCCCTGCCCTGAAACCCCAGCACTGCCCTGCCCTGTAACCCCAATCCCCCCAGAGCCTCTATCCCAGCCCAGCAGTGTCTGCCAATCCCTGGCACACCAAAGGCAATGCTCCACAGCCACCTCTGCAGCCCCCAGCCCAGCTCCTGAGTGACCAAGTGACCCAAAGTCCCTCCTGGGGGAAGGGCCCAGGACGACCAAGGGGTATTCAAGGCTGACCACAAGGCAAACACACATCTTGACCCCACGTCCTCTTGGAATTTCTGTCTGAACACTGCTGGAATCCAGGAGTTGGTAGCTCTGGGGGTGCTTCTCTATATCTTTTCTTTCTCTCTTTCTGTGTTGTCATCTTCAAATTCCCTCCTCTTTCTCATTTGGAGTAACTTAAAATTGAACAGGCTTAGAGTTTGCAAAGTTGAGTGGGACAAGTTAATGCTTTCAGAAGTGTTTCTTGTTGATTGAGTGTTGTATTAAAACTTTTGTCAAATATTCTCTCTTTTTTCTAAAGTTGTCAGTAAAGTCTGTTTTGTTGTTTTGAGCTCCTGAAAATCTGTTGGTATTTCTCCAGTGCATCCAACTCAGAGTACACAAATAATTGTAATTCCTTCTAATGTCTAAGTGAGAGAATTTTTTGGGGGATAGGGGTCAGGTCTTGTCTGTCCTGCATGGCACAGCCCAGGCAGGGCTTTCACAGCCACATTGCACACTCCATTTCCCACCTGCACCTGCTGGTGTCTCTGAGTTCTGCTTGCCCAGCCCCAGGGACGCTCCCCTTGTCTGCCCATTCCCCCACGGTCTCTGGGCAGGGATGGCCTCAGTGGGGGCTGCTGACAGCCTCAGACACTTGGAGGCTGCTGCTGGATTTGACTTCTCCAGATGCTTGTTCAGCCTTCAGCTCTTCAGTTCAGGAATTTAGTGCCCCAAGGTGCATCATCATTCAGAACACCTTAAAAGGCCAAGCCTCTGGGAATAATTTGATTTAAGTTTTCAAATTTTTGTGGTTAATTAAACAGCTTTTGTAAGTGTGTCCATAGTGAATATATTATATTTACAAAAGAGAATGAGAAAATATTTTTAGGTCCTGCTTAGGATTTTTTTCCTATTAATATATTTATATGTTCAATCTCCAATTGACATTGATGCCAAGGTACTTACTCATACAGTTTGAATATATATGAAAATCAAGATCCTTTATGTCTGACTTTCAATCAGATTTTGTCCCTACTCCCACCCCACCATTTCCCCCATCCAAGCCCTGGGACTCAGAGCAGCCTTGTGCAAATCTGAGCTCCCTCCACCCCAGGCTGGACCTGCAGGTTTCAGCTCCTTGGCTCCAACTCCCACCTGCTTCCCTTGGAGAAGGAGCTGCCTGAGACACAGAGAGATGTTTATTTATTGTCAGCCAGCAAACCCAAGGGAAGGCACAGCTCCATCAAATGCAAAAGTCACTCTTCTCCCTGGCTCTGCTCTGCACCTCATCCCACAGATTGTCCTTGTGAAAAGTGCATATTATATGGCTCTACGCAAGACATTTTGTCGGGGGGTTCCCCAACATTCGGGTGGTGTCAGGGTCTTTTTTCCCCCTGCACAGCTCCGTGCCAAGCCGAAGGAAGAGATGGAGACTTCAGGTTTAGATTTTTCAAGGTTGCATTTTTTGTTTATTGTTTCTTATCTTACAAATTTCTCACAGTCCAACACGATGTTTGCAGGTGCATGGACTTCTCACGTCTCCCCCCGAGCTGGGCTGTGCTTAATCTTTTATTCTAATTACTACGTGTTCGTTATTTACTGTTTCTTACCAATGTCTATCACTATTACTAAAAAGGTCACCTATACACTGACCCAATCCTCACTAACTACTTTGTGCCAACGTCACTGCAGAAATGGAGTGAGGAAAGGAGAAGGAAGAAGGAGACAACGCCTCAGATTCTCCATTTTGTCTCCATTCACTCCAATGCTATGAACTTAAAATTACTATTTTTTTCACTCTGTGATAAACTAAACTACTATTTTTCACACTCCTGTGGCTTGCAAACCCTCTCTCAGTTTAGGAAGTTTTTCCCATAGACTGAGATCAAAGCTAGTGTCTCTCTGAGCTCTGGGCTGGGGTCCCAGACCCCCCTGCCCAGGTCCCTGACTCTCCAGGGCAGCCAAAGGAATGCTCTGGACTCCAACACTCTTCCTTCCAGGGTTTCCAGGTCTCCTGTTTAAATGCCCATATGTAAGGGCATTACTTCATGCAGAGCAGCTGTACCTATGTCCTTCCTATTACTCCCAGATTTCATCCTGCAGCTGTTCTCTGGTCATTCCAATGCATCTCCCTTGACTGGCTTCATTCTTTGTGCTTCCCAGAGTTGTCCAATTTTTCAGAAGTTTAAATAATACCTTAATCAGCATCTTAGTTGTATTTGTTTCTTAAATAACACCTCTTCCTATGTCTTGGTTGAGAATTCTCCCTGTATGGAAATCTCCTGTGGATGGTGGATATGTCAGATGGTGCTGGGATGTCACAAGGAGCTGAAGGAAGTGTTTTGGTGTTTATTAAATTTTATCATATTCACATTTTTTATGTTTGCCATGAAGAGAAAGCTTTCTGTGCCTCTGAGTCTCACCAGTTCCTGGTCCCTCCAAGGACACAAACTTGATGAGTTGTGGTTCCCACTCCAGTGGCTGCACTTGCACCTCCCTCCATAGCCAGAGCAGAGCTCCCTTGTCCCAGAAAGTCCCTGGCAGTGGAGGGATGAAGGAAACAGGACAGGCTGTGGGGATCAGGTGCAGGGCAGAGCCAGGGAGAAGAATGACTTTTACAGTTGATGGAGCTGTGTCTTCCCTTGGGTTTGTTGAACATCCCTTTTGTCTTGGGCAATGCCTTCTCCAAGGGAAGCAGGTGGGAGTTGGAGCCCAGGAACTGAAACCTGCAGGTCCAGCCTGGGGTGGAGGGAGCTAAAATTTCCACAAGGCTGCTCGGAGTCCCAGGGCTTGGATGGGGGAAATGGTGGGGTGGGAGTAAGGACAGAGTCTGGTTGATTGTCAGACATAAAGGGTTTGGATTGTCATATCTATTCAAATTCCATGAGGAGATACTTAAATTCAATGTCACTTTGAGATTGCACATATCAAGGTATTAACAGGAAAAAATAAAACCTAAACAGGACCTAAAAAACTTTTCTCACTTTCTTTTCTAAATATAATATATTCACTTTCAATACACTTCTGAAATCTGTTGAATTAACCACAAAATATTTGAAAACTTAAATTATACCCAGAGGCTTGGCCTTTTAAGGTGTTCTGAATGTTACTGAGCCCTGGGGCACTGAATTCCTGAACTGAGGAGCTGAAGGTTGAACAAGCCTCTGGAGAAGGCAAATCCAGCAGCAGCCTCCAAGTGTCTGAGGCTGTCAGCAGCCCCCACTGAGGCCATCCCTGCCCAGAGACCTTGGGGAATGGGCAGACAAGGGCAGCGTCCCTGGGGCTGGGCAAGCAGAACTCAGAGGCACCAGCAGGTGCAGGTGGGAAATGGAGTGTGCAATGTGGCTGTGAAAGCCCTGCCTGGGCTGTGCCAAGCAGGACAGAAAAACCCTGACCCCCATCCCCCCAAAAAACGCTCTCACTTAGACATTAAAAAGGAATTACAATTGTTTGTGTACTCTGAGTTGATGTACTGGAGAAATAGCAACAAGAGATTCTCAAGACCTCAAAACAACAGAACAGATTTTACTGGCAATTTTAGAAAATCAGAGAAACTCTGACAAAAGGTTTAATACAATATTCAATCAACAAAAAGCACTTCTGAGAGCATTATAAATTGGCCCATTGAATATCACAAAGTCTAAACCTGTTAAATTTAAGTTACTCAACATTTGCAAAGGGAGAGAATTAGAAGAGAAAGATGTAGAAAAAAAGACAAGTAAGATACACAGAAGCACACACACACACACACACAAACAGAGCTACCAATTCCTGTATTCCAGCAGTGTTCAGATAGAAATTCCAAGAGGAGGTGGGGTCAAGATGTGTGCTTGCCTTGTGGTCAGCCTTGAATACCCCATGGTCTTCCTGGGCCCTTCCCCCAGGAGGGACTTTGGGTCACTTGGTCTCTCAGGAGCTGGGCTGGGGGCTGCAGAGGTGGCTGTGGAGCATTGCCTTTGGTGTGCCAGGGATTGGCAGACACTGCTGGGCTGGGATAGAGGCTCTGGGGGGATTGGGGTTACAGGGCAGGGCAGTGCTGGGGTTTCAGGCCAGGGCAAGGCTGGACCTGCCCCTCCCTCCCTCACACACAAAATGTTTCCAGCCAACAATCTCCTCCAGTCTCTCACAACAGGCAATGCTGGAGGTGGAATCCCAATTGTGGCCATGGGCACCTGGACAAGAAGGACAGTTCTTTTCCATAGGAAGGTGTAATGGTTTTAGTTAAAACTGGGCAGAAACACTAATTAATGTAGTGACTACACATTCATGAAATTTTGCTTGCTAAATTTAGTGTAGTGGTCTTAGTGTTTACTCTTTTTTTGTGGGAGAGGATCAGGAGAAACAAATCAGGCTCAAGCTTAAAAAAAACATTTTTTTTTTTTAAACACACACTAAAAGAATGGAAAAGATAAGAAAAGAAAAGATGGGAAAAAAACCCAAAAAATACCAAAATGCAACTTCAAAACACTCTTCCCTTCCTTACAAACTGTTAACTTTCTTACAAACAACATAGAAACAAGCTGTGATTTTCAATCAGTTTCACCATTTAAACATAATCTCTCATCACTTTGGAGGAGGAGTCTCTCTAGGGTCTTATGAAGACATTAGCCACAAGACAAAAACAGTCCTGGGACTCTCAATGTCACAAATCTGCAACTGCTTGGAGTTTTTGCAGATTGTGCTGTTCCACCCATTCGCAGGCTTTCCCCTGGCTACTCATGGGCCTCTCAGTGTATTTGGGGTACTGTTTAAGAAAGCTTCTTCTAGTATAAAACAAGGATTCTCTTCTAGCTCTAAAATCATTTCTATCCCAAAAGAAATAAAGACCTCTTTTTAAACCAGGAGCTGAGGGCTTCAAATCACTTTCTCTCTAAAATCATCTTGGTCTCAAAGGCTGAGAACTCCTTTTACCCCAGGAGTGAGGGGCTTTAAAATTCTCACTTAAATCTCAATCATATCAATCCCCAACTTTGACTAGAACTAGCATTCCCTCAAACCACATTAAGATGTTACAAGAAACAGTCCATTTCTCCATAGTTTACAGCAGAAAAGTTTGGTTAAAAATGTCCACATCCTCAATCCCTCTTCTAATAATCTTTAGCAGTTCTTTCACTCCTGCTCCACTGACTCCATGCGGTGTCTTTCCTACGTCCCCTCTGTCTCTTTCTTTTCTCTCTCAGGGAAGGGTCAGGCCTTGGAAGCTCCCTGTTGCCAGGACAGGGTTAACTCTGCCCAGGCCTGCAGTGGCCATGTGATTTCTGCTCCAGGCAGCAGTCTCTCCATTTCAGATCAGCCTGGTTTCCTCCCTCCACTCTTTCTTCTCTGTCTGGAAGACACTGGAGGAGGGGAGCGGGAGGAGAGCTCTGCCCACCCCTCGGTGACAATCGGGGCAGCCTCGGCCAAACCGGGCCCATGGTTGTTATCAGGGGACATCCCTCCCTGCTCTGGGGTCTCCGGGGAGGTTTTTTCAAAGTGGTTGATGATAAGCTGCAACCTCTCCTCCCCCGGGAGCCGATGGAGTCCGGCTGGGCCTCGGGCGAGCTTCCCCCCGAAGGGGGAGGTGGGGTGTGGGGAGCAGTAGGATCCACTCGATGTCACCTGTTCAGCTGAGCAGGAGGAAAAGGGCCTGACCTGAACAAACCCAGGATTTATATGGGTACTGCCCAAAGTCACATTCAACATTCTCAGTGGCCAAAGCAGATGCCAATATCTCAAACCGGCTTCTGATAGGTCCTTGTCCTTTCTAAAACTATTTCCAGGGTCCTTACAGGGTAATACTTCACATTCCTCCCTGACTAAAAACCAAACAGTGCTAACCCATGTCAGTGACCTTTAGGCTTTGCAGGGCTCAGGCACAGCGGCTGGGACAGAGTCAGGGCTGAGGTCACACTCTGTGGGCTGGGGCAGAGCCCAGCCAGAAATGACCTGAGATGGGCTCAAATACAATGATGGGACCATGGCCACACCCTCATGTTCTTCAGTCCCACCTCACCTCATTGCCAGGGGCAGAGAAAGGGACAGGTGACTTCTCAGAGTGGGTCACAGGAACCTGGGTCACCAGAGCCCTTCCCAAAGTGGCAATGGCCCATTAACAGAAGATATCTCCTTGGAGGGAGGATGGGTCATGGAAGAGATCAAGAACACTGCCCCATCTGGTTTTACACAGCTGGCCCATTAAGAGAAGATCCCCCTCAGAGATATGAGGAATGGGTCATGGAAGACATAACAACCTGCCCCAGCTGGTGTTCACAGATGGTAATAGAATACACTTTTTTGATTAAATCTTGTATTGCAAGACAGGACTTGGAGCTCCTTGCCCAGGAGACCTCAGGATCTCCTCAAGGCCACTGAGATAACAACAGGACTACAAATAAGAACCAAGAGCCTGAGAATCTGTTTACAAACAACGCAAAACTTGGAGGACACACAACATGATGATGGACACTTGACCAATGAGGAGTCCTGAAGGATGTGTGCCTGCCTCATGGACAAGTGGCTCAGCCAATTGAGAGACACCTGTACGTGTGGACAGTAGTGCTAGAATCCATAACTGGAGTTTAACATAAACAATAAATGGCTTCTGCTAAAATCATATTGATTCTGCTATTCAGTTGCCCAGGGTTTCCCCTGCACTGGAGAGGCTGTGCAGGTCTGACAGGATGGGATTTGGGGCTGTGAGGAGAAGCTGAGGGACCTGGGCTGCTGGACCTTCTGAAGAGGAGGGCCAGGGCTCATTCTTCAACGGCTGCAAGGGTGGTTTCAGCGAATTAGGGAATCAGCCAGGTTGGAAAAGACCTTGGACATCATCAAGTCCAACCTGCACCCTGACACTGCCTTGACTCCCTTGAGACTCCTTTTCTCCAGGAAAAAAACCTGACAAGCTGGGGACAGAGTGGCTGGACCAGCAGCAAGGCAGAAAGGAACCTGGGGGGACAGATGGACAGCAGGAGGGACATGAGCCAGCAGTGTGCCCAAGTGGCCAAGAAGGCCAATGGCACCTGGCCTGGATCAGGAACGGTGTGGCCATCAGGAGCAGGGCAGTGATTCTCCCCCTGTGCTTGGCACTGGTTGGGCAGCACCTCAAGTGCTGTGTCCAGTTCTGGGCCCCCCAGCTTAGGAAGGACATGAAAGGGCTGGAGTGTGTCCAGAGAAGGGTAACAAAGCTGGTGAGGAGTCTGGAACACAAGTCCTGTGAGGAGTGTCTGAGGGAGCTGGGTATGTTTATCCTGGAAAAGAGGAGGCTCAGGGGTGACAAGGCAGTGTCAGGGCACAGGATGGACTTGATGATGTCCAAGGTCCTTTCCAAACTTTCTGATTCTGTGATTCTCTGAAACCACCCTTGCAGCAGTTGCAGAATGAGTCCTGGGCCTCCTCTCCAGAAGCTCCAGCAGCCCAGGTCCCTCAGCTTCTCCTCACAGCCCCAAAGCCCATCCTGTCAGTCCTGCAGAGCCTCTGCAGCTCCTCCTCCTTGCCCAGAACAGGGAGCCCCACAGCCAGACACAGCAGCCCAGATGTGCTGCCCTGGCCTATGGTGCCTCTGGCAAGGGAGCAGCATGAGTCACTGCAGGAGCCTGCAGAAAATTCCTGAAGCACTTAGAGGATGATCCCTCTCCCCAAGGGACGTTCCCATGGTGCCAGCTCAGGCATTAAAATGGTGAGTAGGGCCAGAGAGGAAAGGGCAACCAGATATCAGCTGGAAAGGGAACAGGGGTGGGCAATCAGAAGGAATTTGTAGCAGGAAGAGTAAAGAAAGCCAAGGTGAGGCAAAGGAAATGCTAAGGGCAGTTTGGGGGTGGCGTCCAGGCAGCCCTGGCTCTGAGCAACAACATCTGCAGTGGCACAGGAAGCTCACAGCTCATGGGAACAAACTTTCTGGCTGACTTCAGAGGCCACCACAAACCTGAGTGGTTTCCCTGCTGTAGCCCAACCCTTCCTGGCCCCAGGGGCTGATGGCATTTGTGCTCCTTCAGGTTCATCTTCCCACACCAACACCATGGGGTGCTCATGCCTGCTCTGGGCAGTGCAAACAGGGGCTCCTGAGCCAGTGCTGCCGTGTCTGTGCCTGCAAGGATGCGGCACCTGTGTGAGCTGGGGGAGAGGCCAGGGCTGCAGAGGGGGGATGTTGCTGGCTGGTGCATGAGGACGCTCTGGGACGCTGCCTTGGGGTGTCCAGCACAGTGGGGATGGATCAGCCCCTGCTCTGCTGCTCCTTCCCATCTCTCCCAGGGACCTTGCAGAGCCCCAGCCATGCTGTTTGCCCCCAGCCTGCCCACGGCCACCCTGGGGCTGCTCACGGGGCTTTTCTCTGCTGAGCATTGGCCTGGCTGTGTCCTTGAGAAAGCCTGGGCAAGGAGCCTGGAGCCCTGTCTTGCAATGCAAGATGTAACCAAAAAAGTGTATCCTATTACCATCTGTTAAAACCAGGAGGGCAGGTTTCTTTTCTCTTCCATGACCCATTCATTCCTCATATCTGTGAGGGGGATCTTCTCTTAATGGGACAGCTGTTAAAACTAAATGGGGCAGTGTTCTTTATCTCTTCCATGACCCATACTCCCTCCAGGGAGATATCTTCTGTTAATGGGCCATTGAGTCTCACTGCATGACTGATAAAATTACATCATCCCATTGTGAGATCCTCACCCAGAGGGAGGAGCCAAGCATTCCTACCTGGATATAAACTGAGATTTAAAGCACCAGGAGCAGCCTGGTTTCCACTGGATTCCCAGAGGAAGACCAGACCCATCTACACCACCACTGGACCTTCAGTGGAAAACTACACCCTTCTACAAGATCATTGCTTCAACAAAACCACATCTGTCACTCCAGGAGGACTGCAGCCATGATTTGATTGCACTGCAAGCAACACCCTGACTACCTGGGTGTCAGGTTGGATTCTGAGACTTATTTTGGGGGGTTTTTTGGTGTGGGTGTTTTTTTGTTTGTTTGTTTGTTTGTTTGTTTTTACTACTGCACTTTTAGTTTAATTTTCCTACTGAAGAACTGATATTTCTATTGCCATATTTTTGCTTGAGAGCCATTAATTTCAATATTATAATTCAAAGAGAGGGGGGTTGCATTTCCCATTTCAAGGGAGGCTCCTGCCTTCCATAGCAGACCCCTGTCTTACCAGCCCAAGAGAGGGGGAGCTTGGCTCAGATATCCTGAGGGGTCCCTGAGTTGGGTATTTCTGGTTGGGGATGTTTGGAGAAGTAAGAACTCCAAAGCTGGGTGGAAAATGTCCCTTGGGAGGACATTGGGGCATCCCAGTGGCAGCTGCTGGCAGAGGCAACCTGGAGGAGCAGAGCCCTGTGTCCCCCAGGAGACCAGACAGGGGGGAGCGCTGCAATTTGCAGGAACCTCAACAGCCTGGAGAGGGGCAGGGGTAACTCCTTGGAGCCCCTGCACCCCAAAGCAGAGAATAAGGGGAGAAGGGACCCTGGGACCCCAAAACCCCCAGCATCCCTAAATGGAAAAGGGGGGAGCTTTTCAGATTCCTGGGATTCTCAGCAGCCTGAGGAGGGCAGGGAGATCAGAGACAGGGAACTCCAGAAAGGAATTTTCAGGGCTGCTCTTTGTGTTTGATAAGCTATTAGGGACTCCAGATGTCTTATGACGTGTAGAGATGGACTTGAGCAGAGGGACATTCAAACTCAACATAAGCATCCCTTGTTTTTGCCCAAACCAGGATTTTGCATTCCCAAACGTTGGCTGGATGGAGGAGGAGGCTGCGAGGAAGAAGAAGATGCCCTGGGACAGCCAGGCAGGTGAGGAGGAAGTCAGTGCCCCTTTCCCCCTCTCTCCTGCTCCTTCTCCCAGCCCAGTATGGCCCCCGGCTGCAGGACAACCCCAGTGCCGATGCCGTCCTGCCAGGGATGTGTTGGGAGAATCTCCTTCCCCTTCCCTCTGCAATGGAGGCAAATCCCTTTCTGTCCTTATCCTTCCTCCCCCAGACAAGGAGCTGAGGATGGAGACCAGGGAGGACAAATCCCAAGGGCAGAACCTTGTGGAAGAGGCCATTTTGAGTGGCCCCATGGCACAGGAATCAAATTGGGAGAAAAAGCGCCAGAGACCCTGCAGGAGGAAGGACTCCAAACCCATCCCAGGGTGCTCTGAGGAGGAAAGACCCACGCTGTGCCAGGAAAGT
>JANEHK010001868.1:0-11085 GCA_025960845.1 Tachycineta bicolor | reverse complement strand
AAAGCTCCTTCCCACTGCCTCCAGTCTGGCCACGACCCTTCCCAGTACCCCCTCCGGCATCACTCCACAGCACAAGCCACATCACCACCAACTTTTAATCCAAACAACACCCAGGGCCAGCGCGTCCCTGCCTGGGGACCCTCATCCTGAGTGGGCATGTTCCCACGACCCCCATCCCGAAATCCCCCCTCATTTCTTCGCCTGCACGTGGGCGCAGTCGTACTTTCCGCGAACCACGGTGAGTTTGATGCCGGGAAGGTCCTGGGTGCGCCCACCCTGCACCAGCACGATGTGATGCTCCTGCAGGTTGTGGCCCTCGCCGGGCACGAAGGCGATGACCTCGCGGCCAGTACTGAGCCGCACGCGCACGCACCGGCGGTTCGCCGAGTTCGGCTTCTTGGGCTTTCGGATCAGGTTCTTCAGCACCACCCCCTTGATCTGGGGGCGGCCCAGAGTGGGCCCCGGTTTGCGGGGAGGAGGCGCGGGCCGGCCCTGCCGGTGCATCTGGTTCAGCGTGGCCATGGCGGCGGATGCAGGAGAGGGCGGCGACGACGGGAGGAGCAGCCCCGGACCTGCGAGGGGACACGAAGAGGGGTCAGGGGGTTTAGGGAGGCGGCGGGTTTTGGCGGGGAGGGGTCAGTTACGCACTGCAGCGGGGCAGCGAGGCGGCGGCCCTTAGCACGGCGCGGAGCGACATTTCCGAGCCTCTGAGGGGAGAACGCGCGCTGAGAACTTCCTGGGGAAGGGCACCGGGGACTAGGGGGTAGCGGCGGGACAGGAGCCCCCACGTTCCCCTCAGTGCGCTGCCATCTTACCGGATCCGAGCGCACCGCGCTGCGATCGGATAGTGCAGATGGCGATCTCCGTGATTCGTGCGGAGATTGGTCAGAATCCGCTTAATCCCGCCCTGATCGCTGGAGAACCTGGAGGCCCGCCCGCTCAGCTACCACTGCCGGCTTAGACCCCCGCCCCAAACCCCGCCTTAGAACGCGTTCCCCGCCCATATTCTGCTCCTAGGCCGCGCCTGTCGCCCGTCTTTGCCTCCCCGACCTCCGCTCCTTGCCCAGATTTGGCTCGCCTCGGGGGCGTGGCCTGTCGCCGCGGCGACGCGGGCGTGGGAGGACCCGGATGTGTCTTGATCCCAACATGGCGGCGGCGGCGACCGAGTGAGGCCTGAGGGGGCTCGGGGAGGGGCTGAGGGCACTCGGGAGGAATTTGGGGATTTCGGGGGTTTCTGGGGTTTGGAGACACCGCCCCCCCCCCCCCGAGCCAAGGAATTCGGTGGTGATGGCGGCGGGGGGCCAGGGGTTCGGCTTGGGGGCAGTATGTGGGTCCCCAAATCCCGTGGGGAGGGGGGGGGGGAGGCGGCAGCAACAGCCTTGGGAAACCCTGGCATCCTCGGAGAGAATCGGGATATGGATCTAACCCCCCCCGCCCTAAAAACACCCCAGAAGGGGAGGTCTGGGGTGCTCCTGAGGGAATGCGGTTCTCCCGTGCAGCACTTTTCCCAGAGGACCCGGAGTGCGGAGCTGAGGAAGGAAGGTTTTCCCTTGGTGGAAGGTAGGAAACGGATCCGCAATTAATACCCTGAATTTCTTACCCCACGGGGATTTGGAGGTCTCCTCCCCATGCTTCCATGCAGCCCCAGAGCCCTGGGATGGATTTTTCAAGGGTTTCCTGTGGATTTGGGTTAAGAACTCGTAGCCAGAGGGGCACTGGGATTCCTCAGGAATGTCCTAACTCCTCAAAACCAGCGTTTCTCCCCTTTTGGCACATTAGGAAGGGGAGATCACCATCCCCATTGTTTTTTGTTCCTGTCGCTATTCCTCAACGGAAAAGGAGAAAAAAGTCAGAAAATCCAGCCAGTCTGTATTTGGGCTTTTAGCTGTGTTTCCCCTGTAATTTAGTGAATTTTCAAATAAGTAATGGTGGGATAGAGGGACTGACCTGCGGTCGGCTTGGAAGCAAGTGGAAATTTGGTTTATCCAGATGTGGCAAAGATCCAGCAATCTTCTGGAAATAGCCAAAAACTTCCCTCTCCTGCCATTCCCTGTTGGGGTATGAGGGTAGAAGGTGAGAGTTTGGTCACTGACATCTCGGTAACGGCTGCGGTACGAGCAGGAATTTCTCCGGATTTTCCAGGAAGAAATTCAAAGGATATTCCGGCCTGTGGCTTTCATGAATCTTTTAATTTGTTCATTCCCATGGGATAAAACCTGGGTTGCCTGGAGCCCTGGGTGGAATATCTGGCTTTTCTGGAGGTGTTCCCGAACGAGACCCAGGAGGGATTTGCTGTTTTCCTGGATTTTGATGAACTGGATCGTTATGGATGGACAGGATCGTTACTGATTAATTGGATCGTCATTAATTGCCGCTTCCTTTGCCCCGAGCCAGAGATTCCTGACGTTTCTCCCTCCCTCTCCTTGCACTCCCAGCCCCGGGGAAACTTCCTGCTGCAGGAAAAGAGCTGGATTACACCACAATTCCTCTTTTCCCTCTTTGTTTTACACTTTTTTCCTTCTTCTCCCCTTCCCTGGTTCTCCTTTTCCCACTCCTTCCTCCTTTCCCTGCTCTCCCCCTTCTCTCCCGTCTCGGTTTTCCCAGTGATCATGGAAGCTTTGAGTGGTCGGTTCCCTTCTCCCAGCAATTCAGATCTCCTGGTTCCCTTCTCAGATTTTTCTTGTCTGGGTGAGCTTTGAAGGCTCCTCGTGGGTCGCCGGATTCCTGGGATTCCGGGATTCCTCCAGGCAAAGGCCGACACTTCTCCTCCTCTTCCTCCTCCTCCTCCTCCTCCTCCTCCTCCTCCTCTTCCTCTTCCTTCTCCTCCTCCTCTGGCAGATCCAGCTGGGCCAGTCCAACCCGCCTTTCCCGGCCGGAACGCTCCGGCCCTCCCGGCCTCCCTTTCCCGGGAATGTGAGCGGGAATCCCGGGATTCCAGCCCAGGGGATTGACCCTCCGGAGCAGCCCCCAGGTGCTCCCAGCAGGATCCGGCAGGCGGGGAGCTCCGGGGATCGTCGGGATCGCCCGTGCGGGGCAGGAGAACGCCCTCTCGCCGATTCTGCCACGATTCCGGGACTTTTTGGGACGCTTTGATCTGTCCCCTCAAGGAGCTGCTTCCCAGGGATCCCGAACTCCCGCCGGAGGCCCTGGAGGTGGAAGTTTCTGATGGAAGATGTGGATTTGGAGGGTTTGGAGTCTTCCTGTTCCGGATGACACCGGGAAAATAATTCCCCCAAAGAAATAAACCGCCTCAGGGATTTTGCCGTGGAGACTTTGCATCTTCCCTCTTCCTCCCAAAAGGCTCAAACCCAGCATGAGTTCAGGATTCAGGGAACTTTAGGGGGAAAGAAAAACAGGAATAAGCAGTGGGAATACGAGGTGAGTTTTTTTTCTGGGCAGATTTTTCTCACTGTGTCCCCACAGGGATCCCGGGATGGCTCCAAAGCACTGATTCCTTGAGAATCCCTCTGGGATCCCTTGGGATCCACTCTGGCTCTCCCTTAGAGCTCTCCCCATCTTCCCAGGACTCTCGGTTCCGTGGGGGCTCACTTGCAATTTAAGGGAAAATGGAGCAATTTGGGGTGAAGAGGAGACATGGGATAGATGGACCAGCTCCACATGAGGGAAAATGGAATTTGGGAATTTGGGAAGCGGGACAAAGCCAAACACCGCATCTGGAACGCCGTGATGCCACCCTGAGCATTTATTTTCCTGAGATTCGCCTGGCTCTGGTGTGAAAATCCTGGAATTTGCTGAAAAATCCCATGTCAGTGCCTTCCTGGACACTGTCCTGCAGAGTAGCTTGTGATTCTCCTGGATTTGGGCTTTACAGGAAGGTGTGAAGTGCCTCCGTGCAGCCTTTTTTTCCCTTTAGTTTTCCCTTTCTTGTTCATCCCAAAGCTGCCAGCACGGTTACCACCACGACACGGCCTAATTGCCGCTGATTTGGGGGATTTTGTGGAGAATTTTCGGGAAAACACAGGAATATTCCACCTGGTGTGGACTCGGTTCCTTGTTAATTGGTGACTAATTAAACCCTGCTGGGATCCCAGGAATGCTACCTGGGGAGGGCTGAGGAATACGTTCACCCCCTCCTGGCCCCCATCCCACCCTCTGGAATTCTTCAGGACCCTTCTGCCCCAGCCAAGTGCTGCCAGTTTTTCCCCATGCTTCTCAAAAACAAAAAGGTTTTTTGGGGTGAAATCCAGTGAATTTGGTGTTCAGAGCCCCGGGATACTACATTTCCCTGACGTTCTGGCTGACCTGGGGGTTCCTCAGATATTTCCTATGGAATTCCCAGCAGGAAAAGCCCAAATGCAGCCAATTTTAATCTTCCCACTCCAAATTCAGCTGCAATTTCCACAAACCTGGAGAATTTTCCATCTCTCAGAATGGGATGTGGGCAATCCAGGGAGGATCCCAGCACTGTCCTGGGAAGGTGGAAGGAGGGATCAGCCTGGGATGAGCAGGGAAAATGGGAAATAAACAGAATTGTGACAGTTTTTGGCTAAGGTCAAAGTGGAAGAGGAGAAAATCTTCATAATGGATCTTTGCTTTAAGGAGAAAACCTTCAAGACAGGGCAAAACAGTTAGGAAACCTTGGAAGCGGTGGAATTCTGGAGCCTCGAAAATGGGATTGAGCCAAGGAGCTGGGAAAAAAAAGGGAGGAAACAGCAGAAAACTGGGTCCAGGAAAAGCAGCGGAGGTGGGAAAAATGGGCCCGCTCAGGATCCACAGGATTTTGGGGCCATTCCCAGTAGGATTCACTGCCCCACTGGGATCGCATTCCCAAAACCCTTGCAGCTCAGCTTGTTCCGGGCCTGGAAACTGCCAGGAAAACAGGGAATGAAATTGGCCAGACCCTCGGATTGTGCCCCAGAGCACTGATCCTGGCGCTGCGATCCCAAGAAAAGCGGATCTCTGTGGCTTTTTGAGGTGTTTTAAACCTGTTTGTTGGTCCAGGTGAGGTAGCCAATTAATTAATCCCACTGCCAAGAAGGAATTTCTGGTGCTCCTGGTGTTTCCAAGCTTGAACTTGGGGAAAACTGGGAAGTAATTGCATGAAAGTGGGAGATGTTGGACAAAAGTAGCCAACGGATGGTCAAAAATCATTCCAACAGCGGATTTTCGGGGCTGATCCCATCCACCCCAACAACATTTCCAATTTATTTAATTCTAGTGAAGGGATTTGGGCACTGGTCCCATTCCCAGGGACATTCCCCATTGTAACGCTGGATTTCAGGGTCTGTTCCTGTTCCTGATGCCAGTTCCCGTCTCCCTCACCCTAACTCGGGGGTTTTGTGTCCCGGTCCCGTTGCCAGGACCACGTCCCGGGCCATGTTCTCCAAGAAGAAGAAGCGGGTGGAGATCTCGGCGCCGTCCAACTTTGAGCACCGGGTGCACACGGGGTACGACGCCTCGGAGCAGCGCTTCACGGGGCTGCCCCGCCAGTGGCAGGGGCTGCTCGAGGAGTCCGCCCGGCGCCCCAAACCCCTGGTGGACCCCGCCTGCATCACCGCCATCCGCGGGGCGCACAAGGTGCGGGGAGCCGGAAGCGCCGGGAATTTGGGAGGGCGTAGCCGGGCTGCCGTTCTGGGGTTGGGGTCTTGGGGGAGGTAACGGGGTTCTGGGTGGTGCCCTTTGGGGTTGAACTGGGGGCACTTTGGGGGGCTTGGAGCAAGGGAATCTTGGGATGGTTCAATATCCAGGGGTTACGGAGCAGGTAAGAGGTTGCCGAACGCTCTTGCGGCTCAAAAAGCTGAACTTGGGGGTCAGGAGGTGGGAGCTGGGTCACCAGCACTTTCCTATCTCCCAAAAACACAAACTGGGCGGGTCATGGCCTGGGGAATTTTGGGATCACGAGGCAGGGAGAAAGGATGTGGGGGCTCATTCAGTCTGTGGGATGGGTTTGGGGAAATTTGGGGTCTTGGAGTGTGTAAGGGGATCCCGGGCTCTCTTATGGGTCAAACTGGGAGGAATTTGGGGGGCTTGGGGCAGGGAGGTGACAATTGAGTCCCCCAGGACAGGGACCCCCCGGTGAGATCCTTCCCCACACCTGGAACCAGCCCAGCCCACAGAAACTCAGGGTCATTCTCACCTGACCTCTTCCCTATTGTGTGTGTTCCCAATCGTTAAAGTCCCCCATCCCACCTCAATTCTGACGTCCCACAGTTCCCACCCCATCAAACCCTCCAATATGTTGGCACCCTCCCAGCAAGGCTGGACCCCGATCCCTGGGGGTGCTCAGGGTCGTTTTGGGATCTGGGACCCTCCCCAGAAGGACACCCCAGCCAAGTCCCCTCCCCTCTGCCCACCCCACCATCCCCACGCAGGCATTCCACATCATCTTTCTGTTGTTTTTGTTTCTTTTTCCCCCCATTTTCCCCGTGTGTTCCCCCCTTCCCGCAGCCCATCGTGCGCGGCTCCAAAGGGACCCAGGACGGGGCGCCCGGGGGCCGGGACGGGGCCCTGGCGTGGCTCCTGGATGAGCTGGAGGCCGTGTCCGTGTCCCGCTCCAACTCCCTGCGCCGGGACAGCCCCCCCTGCCCCTCCCGGCACCCCCCGGAGAACGGCCTGGCCCCGGGACCCCCCCGCGCCCGCCCGGAGCCCGGCAGGAGCCGCCGCGGGGACGCGGAGCCGAGCCCCCCCCGCTCCCGCTCCCGGGAGGACCCCAAAGCTGCGCCCGGGCGGGAGCCTCCCCACCCTCACCCCCAGCCCCCCGGGAGCCGCCCCAAATCCAGCTCGGCCGGAGAGGGGCCCCCGCGGCCCCCGCCCCGCGAGCAGCGCCCGCTCTCGGGGCCCGACCTGCGGCCCCCCGACATTCCCGGCGTTCCCGGTGCTCCCGGAGCGGGACTGAAGACGGCGCCCGGACGCCCCTTCCACACCTACCCCCGCGCCGACACCGACCCGGGCCGGGGGGGCTCTACCCAGGTAAAGGGGTGTCCCCAATCCCTTCCTCATCCTCCTCTTCCTGCTCTTCTTCCTCTTCCGGAGTGAGTTCTCTGCTCCTCTTCCTCATAGCTTCCCATGCTCGGCTGGGATCAGCAGCAGCTTACTTCCCCGGGGTCGCAACCTTGGTTCTGTGGTGGTTTCCTCTTCTTCATCTTCTTCTGCTTCCTCCTCGATGCTGTGCTTGTCCTGTTCTTCCTCAGAAGCAGCTCTCTCTGCTCCTCTTCCTCTCAGCTTCCCAGAATCGGGATGTGCAGGGGTCACTGCCTCCCTGCCCAGCGCTACGTGCTCAGCACCAAAACAGTTTCCTCTTCCTCATTCTGCCTCTTCCTCCTTGGAAGTAGCTCCTCTGCTCCTCTTCCTCGCAGCTTCCCTTGTCCTGAAGGGAATCGGGCCGTCCTGAAGGCCACCGGCCTCATGCTTCCTTCATGGTGCTACATCCATGATTCCAGAGCCTCTTCCTCTTCCTCTTTTTCACTCAGCCCTTCCCTCTGGCCTCTGCCCGGAGGTCCTGGCGCCGGCCATCCCCCGGCATTCCCATGGGAATCCCGGGGACTGACACCCCTCTCCGCTGTACCCACAGGCCGAGCACCGCCCGGGACGCCCGCAGGAGGTGACCCCCAACGGGCCGGTCCCCGCTGCCGCTCCCGGAGCCTCCCACGCCCCCGGTCCCCCGCGCCCCAAAGCCCCGGAGCCGCCTCCTCCCGCCCTGGAGCCCCCGGCCCCGCGTCCCCCCGGCCCCGCGCCCGCCCCGGCGGGGGGGCCCCAGCGCGTGTCCCACGAGCAGTTCCGGGCGGCGCTGCAGATGGTGGTGGACCCCGGCGACCCCCGCACGTACCTGGACAACTTCATCAAGATCGGCGAGGGCTCCACGGGCGTGGTGTGCATCGCCACCGTGCGCGGCTCCGGCAAGCTGGTGGCCGTCAAAAAGATGGACCTGCGCAAGCAGCAGCGGCGGGAGCTGCTCTTCAACGAGGTCAGGGTGGGGGCAGCCCTTGGGGACCCTCGGGGAGGGAACCTTGGATCCCCTCAGGAAGCCCTTGGATCCTCTCAGGAGGCCCTCGGGGCCCCTTCAAAGCTCCTCCTGGTGTCCCACCAGGGAGCTCCCGATGCCTTGGGGACCCTCAGGGACGGTCCCAGGGTCCCACCCCCGTGTCCCCATCGCCCCCAGGTGGTGATCATGCGGGACCACCAGCACGAGAACGTGGTGGAGATGTACAACAGTTACCTGGTGGGCGACGAGCTCTGGGTGGTCATGGAGTTCCTGGAGGGCGGCGCCCTGACCGACATCGTCACCCACACCAGGTGACCGTGGGGAGCAGGGGTGGCAGTGGGGACGGGGCGGTGGCAGAGGTGGCGGGATGGTGACATCGTGGCCATCCCCCAGGATGTCTGAGGAGCAGATCGCGGCCGTGTGCCGCTCGGTGCTGCGGGCGCTCGCCGTGCTGCACGCCCAGGGCGTCATCCACCGCGACATCAAGAGTGACTCCATCCTCCTCACGCATGATGGGCGGGTAGGAGCCCCCAAAAATCCCTCCCAAACCTCCCCCGGAGCCTTTGGGATCCTGCCCCAACCGGCCCTGGCCCCATTGACAGGTGAAACTCTCCGATTTCGGGTTCTGCGCCCAAGTGAACAAGGAGGTGCCGCGGCGCAAGTCCCTGGTAGGGACTCCATACTGGATGGCCCCCGAGCTCATCTCCCGCCTGCCCTATGGCCCAGAGGTGGGTCAGGGTGCTGGGGGCAGTTTAGGGGGTCCTGGGATGTGATAGGATGTATTTATGGTGGGTTTCAGGGGGCTTGTGGGGGTTTAGTGGGGCTGAGGTGGGCATGTGGCTGCCCAAATTCATCTCCTGCCTTCTCTCCCCTGAGGTGCCTTGTGGGGAGGCTGGGATGGGTTCGAGGGTGCCCAGCGTGGGTTTGGATGGGTTTAGGGGTGCCCAGCGTGGGTTTGGGGAGCACAGGATGGATTTGGGATGGGTTTAGGGTGGGTTTGGGGGGTTCCAAGTGGCCTTCCCTCCAGACCCTGCCATTCCGGATGCTGTATATTTGGGAAGAGGAGCACAGAGTGGGTTTAAGGGTTTCCCCCCTAACCTTCTCCTCATTTGTGGGGTGGCCCTGCCCCACCACAGGTGGACATCTGGTCGCTGGGGGTGATGGTCATTGAGATGGTGGACGGGGAACCCCCTTATTTCAACGAGCCCCCCCTCAAAGCCATGAAGCTGATCCGAGACAACCTTCCCCCCCGGCTCAAGAATGGCCACAAGGTAACTCAGGGGGAGCCCCCGCTTTGTGGGGAGACCCAGAGGGTTTCTCACGCCCCCCTTTGTCCCCCCCAGGTGTCTCCGTCCCTGAAGGGGTTCCTGGAGCGGATGCTGGTGCGGGACCCGGCGCAGCGGGCGAGCGCCCCGGAGCTGCTCCGCCATCCCTTCCTGGGTGTGGCGGGCCCCCCCGCCTGCATCGTGCCCCTCATGCGGCAGCACCGGCTGCGGTGAGACCCCCCCTGCTTGGGGGGGCCCCCGGCGCCCTCCTGCTCCTCCTCCTCGGCAGCACCCCCAAACTGAACTGGAGTAGGACTGGGGTGTTCCTGGGGGTCGCTGGCCCCCCAACCTGTACTACTGAGCTGGGGACCCCACAGCAGAGATTTTGAGGGGGGGTGCAGGGGCGGCTGTCATCTCAGAGATTTGAGGGTGCAGGGGCCCATCCTGTTCCTTCTCACCTTTGGGACCCATTTTGCGGCATTTCCCCCTTTTGGTTTTTTTTTTTTTTAGCCCCCTCTTTTCTACCCCCTTCAGGCACTGGGGTATGGCCCCCCTACGTCTCCGTGAGAGGGGGTCCCCAAAACTACAGCACCCTCTCTCCCCACCACACCACACTACTGACTTGGGGCATGTCCCCCCTCCCCGGGCCCTCCTCACCTGTATTTGTTGATTTTGGGGTTTTTTTTGATTGGTTCCTTCCCCCCGGAACTCCCCTCCTGCCCCCACTGTTTTGTTTTTTAACAAAGTGATATTTATATGGTCGGGTTTTGTACCGCGCGGGACGGGGGGGCCCGGGGGACACGGGGGCCCCCCCAAATTACACGTGTCCTTTTGGACCCCCCCGTGTGCTGTGTGGTTCTTTGGGGGGGCACGCGGCAGGGGGCACCTCCCACGTCCCCATGGGGTAGGGGGGCACGGGGACAGCCCCCCATAAAGGACCCCCCAGGCAGGAGCTGCTGCTGCATCAGGCCTTTATTGGCTGCACAGGGGGCGGGGGGCGCGGCTGTGTGGGCCCAGGGGACACGCAGGGTCTGTCCTCAGCGTGGCTCGGCCCCGAGGGTGGATCTTGGCCAAGGCTGACTCGCGCTGACTCGTCTCGGCCAACGTCGGCTCACGTCGGCACCTCTTGGCCCGCTTGGGCACGGTTTGGCCCGGCTCGGCCTGAGCCACGCTGACTCGTCCTGGCCCGCGTCGACTCGCCGTGACCCACGCTGGCACATCTTCACCCACGCTGGCTTTCATAGACCCACGCTGGCTCGTGTTGACCCACGCTGCCTGGTGTCACCTCCCGCTGCCTGGTTTCGCTGCCCCGTCCCCGTGCCCTGCCCCGCGCCGCCACTCACTTGCAGACGCAGTAGTAGCCCTTGATGGCGTTGTTCCAGTTTCCAAAGAGCCCCCGGCGCACCTCCTCCAGCCGCGGCACCGCGATGGCTTTGAAGTCCCGCGAGTTGCCCCTCTTGCCCGACTTGGACCACACGGTGAGCTCACACTTGGTGCCCACCACGAGGGAGGAGGTGCGGCCGGACCACCCGCGGGGCATGTAGGGCACGTCGCTGTCCGGCAGCACCACCAGCACGTCCCCGCCGCAGCACTGGTCGTAGTAGGGGCTGCTGTCGCTGTAGAGCTGGGCGCACACCCGGGTGCCGTTGGCGGAGCGCAGGTCGGCGGGCGTGGGGCACTGCGCCTGCACCCCCCAGCCCAGCACGGCCACTGCGGCCACCAGCGTCACAAGCAGAGCTGATGCCATCTCTGTGACCTCCCAGGCCGAGCTGAGGCCACCGCAGTCCGGTTATAGCCCGGCCCAAGGCCGAGGGGTGGGGGCCTGCCTGGGAGGGGACCCAGGTGCGTGGCAGCTCCCTGGGAACGGGCACAGCTGTG
>JANEHK010001867.1:0-11087 GCA_025960845.1 Tachycineta bicolor | reverse complement strand
TTGTTTCTAACTCTTTGCTGAAAATTCCTTTCACTGCAGAAATGGTGATAGTGTCTCAACTTGTTGGGTTCAAACTGCATCTGGTGCTGAACGGTGTTCCAAAAATTTCAATGAACGAATCTAGTACAGCTGAATGTTTTGCCCAATTTTTGGTGTAGTTACACAGGAGCAACGGTGCATATTGCTACAACATGCTCCTTTTGATCATTGATTGCCTTGTCTTATAGCCTGGCAGTTAATACATGGATTTTTATAAAATATGGATTTTTTAACAGAAGTTGTAGAAGATTGCTGGCACATGATGTGCACATGCACACTACCTCTCTCTCTGTACATTTTATGATCATTCTTTCCCCTGAGGACTATGGGCAGAGCAAGTATTGCAGGAGCCATAATTCTAATTAGTTCTAGATAGGGATACTTTTGTTCCTCTTCCAAGTCATACATCAAGCTTCTCTTCTTTAAATTTGTTTTTGCTAGTTGACACAGGCAGGGATGTTGCAGAAGCTTCAGAACAGAATCAAACTCTGTAGCTCTTCATTAAAAGCTTAAAGCTTTTGGAGTTCTCCAATCCGTACTGTGCATTAGCAACTGTTCATGTTCATTTACACCTTTAAAGGAAGCCTATTAAATAGATAATAAAAACAATATGTTAGTTAAAAGATCATATTATCATTGTGGCTTAATATTTGATCTTTAAAATTAAAGGGGGGGAGAGTTTCTAGTTTTAGCTCACTATTACTCTATTCACTGAAATTTTTTTTTTTTTTAATAAAATACACTGAGTGCAATCAGAGTTTCCAGTTCTCAAGACTTACATCATATCCTTCAGTATCTTAGAGAGAAACAAATTCCACATTCAGCTCTCATCTAAAACTATACCTTTTAGTCCTACGTGCTGACGTGCAAGTTTTATGAAAGAAGAAAATACATTCCTCACTTATCTCACTCTTTTCACAAAACATAATAATACAGTGTCTCATTTATAATTTGTGACTATTCTATATAAACAGCTTATATATTACAGACAAAAAAATATAATAAATGCTTTTATGCATTTTTATCAATATTATCATTCCTCATGGTATCAGAAGTAATTACACGCACAGCAGAAAGAAATCATGTATGCCACTTGCAGAACTAAAAGATGCAGATGTTTTTCTGCACCAGACAGATTGCTCAATTGCATTTTCATTTTTCCTACTGATGCTATACCTCAAATTAAATTAGCAATCTACAGGACAAAAACAAAATAACCAAAACAAACAACAAAAAAAAAGAACCCTCAAAAAAACCAGAAGTGAAATTTTGCGTCCCACTGCTCTGTAAATTCCACAGGCCATTTGTAGGAAACCTTTCCTCTTGGACAACAAAAGAAGATAAAACTAGAGTGTGAGATTTATGACAGCCTGAATATAGCTTTCAAAAGCACAATCATCAAACAATTATTACAGAGTGATGAGTATCTAGAGTTTAAATTGAAACTAACGTGCATCCTGAGTGCCCTAAAGCTTTGAAAGCCATCCAAATTGTGTCCAGTTCCTTGAAAAAGTTATTGTGTAACTTAAGGCATCAAATCCTTACACCATTTTATACTCTAGCACAAAGTTGAAACTATTTTGTATCAGATTCCATGATTTTTTTTTCTATACAATTGTTAAAAAAGGGACTCAGGTCTCAAGCTGTGACTACTAGGATGAAAATTAGACATAAAAATTATGTGGAGCACAACCCCAGCCAAAGCAAACTCCTGACTTCTGCACCAAGGTTTTATCTAAGGACGAAAAAACTATGATGGCCATGATTCAGAAGTGGAATTATCTGACTTTTTCCTCTTTAGATTCCAGAAAACACTGGAACGTGGAAAACATGGAGATATGATGTCACAGAAACAAAAAAGTATGAACGGAACAGGCAAGTTTTATGATGCTAATACTGTTATGCTAGTTTTATCAGCTTCTTCATCATTACAAATGATATGGTTTCAATTATTGCACTACATCTCACTCAGCACTTTTAAAATTGAAATTACATGAAGTGGAAAGCTCTGAGTAACATAGTGTTCATCTGACAACTGATTCTTTACAAGATTTGCATCTGTGCTACTGGAATAAATAAGAAAACAAAATAAACACATCAGCGGCTTCCATCTTTACATTATAATGTTAAATTGTTTATTTTTTATGGATGGGCTACATAGAAATCACACCTGAGCTTTATAAAATGGCATTCATACCTCAAATACCTGTGAGACATTACAGGTGTGTTGACAAATTACTAAGAACACCTTGAACAAATCTGGATGATAAATGTAAGGAACTTCTGTTTTCCACATAAAAATCATGAAATATTCTGTAATATACTTATCATCAAAGAGACCAAACTACTGCAGTCTTGAATACAGTTGTTTTCCAGCAACACAGAAAAACAGTGGCATCAAAGTTAAGCATGCACTAAAACAAACAAGAAAAAAAAACACCTCCACATGTTATGGAAAAAAAGTTGTAAGTTCATGTGAAATAACACAAATGAATGAAATTCTGTTTGCATAATGAAGCAGATCCAAACAGGGCTAGTAGAACACCATACCAGGGATTTTTTTTTTTTTTCCCCTCTGTTATTCCCTTTACCTCCACTTCAGTCAACGATCTCTTAGAAAATTAGACCTTTTAAAATATAGCTGAAGCATTTGCCCTTAGAGAAGGATTACAGACATCTCACCAGATCCATCCTACAGGGCTGAACTTCGCCCGCGAAGAGTTACTCCTATTTGTGGCAGAAGAAGCCTTGTGGACATGAGTGATTCCTAGCAAGAGTAGCACTCAGTCAGTGGTGGCAGAGGGCAATGGGCACAAGCAGCAGGTCTCTGAAGAGCTCTATTCCCATCAGGACCAATGCACAGTAAAAAGCAGAGCCTCCAACCATTGCTCTCAAAACTGTAGCACATCACTGCTGGTGAGAAAGGGAGGTGATGAATTTTTGGCATTATAGACTCCATAGTCCATTTATAAAGAGTCAGTTTATGCCAGGCACACATTGTTATAGACTGAGCTGTCAACTAAAGGTTTGTCATTGAATATCAATCACACCCTGCCCAGTTTGTGGCCTGTGCCCTTTCTTCTCATATAGAAATGACTGTCTGAAGGGAAAGTTGTAAATTTGTGTTAGCTTCTCTTGTGTGGCTTCTGATCCACTCTTTTGACATCAGAGGCTGAGGGCAGCAAAGAGAACGCTTCAAAGAGCCAAGAATCTGCAGATGCAGGGAGCTTCGGCTGCTACCTGTGGAGCCTCAGACAGTTCTGCATGTTCCCGTGGTCACTTTTCCTCATCTGCTTCCCTTCCTAGTTGAAACAGATCTTGTGACAGCTGGTCTGCCTTAGTGCACCTGAGCATCACAGTTTTTCTTTGCTGCTGTGAGGTGGGCAGCCAGAGCAGCACTGTGGGATGCAGCTCAACGTGAGCCCCAGTGAGGGAGCTGGGAGGTGTCAGACTCTAGGAAGATGATTTGCAAAGCCAACACACTCATTTTGCAAATGAGAAACAGACCAAAGGTCACGGCGTCCTCTGCAGCAACAGTACAACATGCAGATCTGGGAGATCGAGGAGTTAAGCAGGCTTTTGCTGAGAACAACTCTTCTTCTGACTTTCCTATGGAGCCTGTGCAGTCAACACAGCTAAAAACATGAACTGTGCTAGAGCCTCAGCTCTGTACTTGCTGCTCCCAAGTGTTCTGCTCTACATTGTAGTCTATAAGGAATGAATAAAGATAATTTCAGCCACCCGTTTTTGCTTAAAACTAACCATAAAATGAATAGAACAAATAAATAAATTATTCCAATATAAACCAATTAACTTCAGTTAACTTCTAGTTAACTTCACTCTCTAGTCTCCCATGTTGCCTAATTAGTTCAGCAATAGTTAAGCACTGGCTAGTTGAGCACAGAAGTAAATATTTTAAATTGTGCGTTGCCACTTTCCCTCTCCCATTTCAACTACGTGAGCTGTCTCCAGCGACTGAAGGGTATATAAGAGTATGTAAAATCCAGAGCTAATACTCCATCTCGTGGCAGATCATTATGTTCCCTGCAGACAAAAATATACGTACAAAACCATGACTAAATTTTCATTAAGACTGTTGTATAATTCCGCCAAGGTTAAAAATATAAAAATAGACACCTTTCCCCAGAATCAGAGTAGAAGTATCTGCACATATATGTGTGGTGGTAGAAAGAAATTGTGGTTTGAAATCCCCAATTTGCAGTAAAATTTCTCCTTACTGAAAAAAATAAACAATCCCCAAACCACCACCACCAAAACCAAGAAAACAAACAAGCAAGCAAATCCCATAACAAACAAACAGAAAATTAACAACCAGATTAACAATAGAATAGAATTCCTGGAATATGAAAACCCAGCATATTTTTTTTTCTGATATAAATTCTTCAGAGATTTCATAGAAAATACAGCAAAATAGAGTAACAGGATGAGTTAATTTGACGTCTTATGCATTATAGATCTGTAAGCATTGATCAAATATTCTAATATATACACAAAATATTGTATCCTTCCAAAATAAAATCTATGCTCCAAGAAAAGAATGTGCGTTGCCACCTTCATTCTCCAGAGATACACTTATTTTTCTAACCTCTGATCCACACATAAATAAAATCAATCACCAAACCATCCTCTGGTTCATTTACAAAACCAGCACTCTCAAGCAGCTAGAAGCCCTTGAAATTAGTTGGATCATATCAATATCAAATTATAATACTGAATCAAGTCAAGTAAACAGAAAGTCAAAGAACCCAAACCCCCTAACAGCAGTACAGTTGAATATTGGGAAATATGGCACCAAATTATTCTTTTCCTCACAAACATGTGAGCAGACAGTGACAGCTATGAAAAGTCATGGAAAAAATCAGCAGTAGAAAAATACTGTCCTGAAACTATTTCATATATGGAGATTGTACTCTTCAGGGCTCAAAGAGATAATGTTCTTTGTAGGTCCAGGTTCCTATAATCTCTTAGTTCTCTAAGAAATCATAATTTTCCTTCAAGAACTTTTGTTGCATCTCCTCAAAGAACTTTAGGATATATCACAGGGAGTAAACTACAAAAATAATTTATCTTATACCCCACGATATCACTTGTGGGAACACATTAGGACACTTCTAAATTATTGGGGCCTCCTCTGCTTCATCAGACTGGAGCATATTTTAGGTTCTCTGCAGAAAGTTCTGACTCTCTGCAGAATGTGCTGACTCTCTATCAGGGTAAAATTAATAAACATTCAGCCCTCCTCCAAATACTTCTTTCCATGGCAAGGAACTATAACTTTGCAGATTAGATGGAATAACAGAATTGATCAGGTTGGAAGGGACCATAGTGGGTGATCTGATCCCTGCTCAACCTTGAGCAAAGAGGAAAAAGTGAGTTTATAGGCAGCCTTCCGCCTCTGCTTCTGGGCACAGCTAGCAGCTTTATCAGAGAAAACATCCACGTGCCACAGGGAGAAATCTATGATTAAATGCCCACGCACTGGCAAACAATGCTAAACAAGCCATCGCGCTACTGCTGCCACTAGTTAACTTCTCACAACATCGATTTATTTTCAGAATAATACCAAACTGAGGGATTTATAGAAAGTCTGCTACATTATCTGGCATCCGTTTTCCTGAACCCTGCTGTCAGACTCAGATCACATGAGAGACACGGGGACTGCATTCACAGACCTCCTCTCCCTTACCCACGGTGGAACACACAACCACAATTCACCACCAGTGCTCGTAGCAGACAATTGCTTAAATGCTTTAGGGGTAAAAAGGATTGGTGAATAATCATTGCAAGCTGAACCAGACTTTAATTTTCAAGATCTTTCTTAAGGAAAGTACTAAGTCAAGAGAAACACACATGAAATTCATCTAAATGTCTTGTTATATTAAATTTGAGGGACGGCATATCCCAGACCATCCCCACCCCAAGCGCTGCTGCTTAACTTTTGATAGAAGAAGAAGAATCAAGACTGACAGGCAGAAAGAAAAACATTTTCTTTTTTTTCCTCCAACATCACTCAAGGGACAACTTCAAACTTAGGATTCCTTGTAAGATTTTACTCCCTTGTATTCCCACTATAGCTATGGTCACCTGCCTCTGGGTAGAAAGCCGTCTTTTTAGGGACATACAGTTGTGTTTCAGACACTCACGTTCTTCAGCTGCAATCATCATCTATGAGAAAGTCCACAAATAGCAGCCAGCTCTAAATACTGTAGCTGTTTACTAAGTGTTAGAGGTCACTGTGAACACTCCATGGTACCACCTTGCTGTGTACACTGAATCTCAGAAAAATAGTGCGATTCAAGAGCTGTTGTGTGAGACGCACAGCCTTCTGTGGTATGAGAACTTGCTTGATCCCCAGAATGGGCATCGCAACATTGATTAAAAATTGTTAGAATGTCCACCAAGAGCCAGTTTTATTTTTAGCACTATGTCTATGCCAGAAACTCATATGAAAAGTATAACAAAGACGTTTATAACAGAGACAAGGAGAATGCATGGCCTCTTTGTGATTAAAGCCTCTCAGATATCAAATACTTGGACAAAACTATAAAGTAATATACAAATCATTAGTAATGACATATCAGCCAGTAGGATCAGCTTAACACATTCTTACCCTTGTGGTAAGGAATATTAGTGAATTTTAATAAGCAATATATTTTTACCATTTAATATTATTCTAGGACACAATGAGTAAAAAAAAAAGAATCAAATGGTTAATAACCAATAATTTATCTCAAAATAATTATAACCTTTTATTAAGTACCTTAGCCTCAGCTGACAGACTTACAAAAGCCTATGAAGAAAACAAAAACCAAGAAGACACATAACTTAAAGAGTCTTAAAATCAGTGGTGTCCGAGGAAATCAGGTATCTGCTTATGTAGAAGATTCCTGAGACGGAGTGGGGTGGGAGAAGCTAATTTAGAATCAGAAAAACAAGAACATTTCCAGACCTCAAGGAAGAATGTTTACCTTATTAGATTTTAAAATCATCAAGATCAGACTGTACAGGCAAATATTATTAAACAGAGAATTAAATATGACTTTTTCTGATAAAATCGGTTTAAAGATAACCATAGAAATATTTTCAGTAATGTAAGCAATCCATCACCACTATTTTATCTGCTATGATCTTGCTTCTACAGACAGCACATTTTTTAACTTAACTGAAACAAAATTAAAACAGCTTCAAATTACATTCTGACTGAGTGCCCCTTCCTGTGTTAATTAGATATGGTGTTATTCACTTCATGCTCCCTTACTCAACATTTGATGTTTACAGCTCTGAAGCACATCATGTGTCAGTGTAGGTGCAACAATTTATTCTCTATTCATAATCTGCAATGTCATTGGGGTGAAAAAGGTGCCATAAACATCAAATTACTATGGATATTTTGCATTTGGATAAGTTAGTGTCTCTGGACTTCATAAAGTCATCACCAACACTCACATCCCAGAGACACAGCTCTGCTCAAAGTGTGGCCAGACAAATCACCCTCTGTGGTGTTATCTGGAGACTCCCCACCAGAGACAATTCATGTAGCAATTTATACAGCAAAGGACAATGAAAAATAGCATCAAATATGGCTATGGGGAGGAGTCAGAGGGAAATAATTTTCTTTTTACATTGTGGAATAAAGTAACAACCAAAAAGAAATTAAAAACTCAAATTGTTTTGCCGATCCTTCCATTTGAAGGATCAGCTACTACGGATGTGAAAATGTGCTGCTCAGGACAGCTGGCTTGTGGACGTATTGATAAAAAATGCTAATCTGGTTACACGAGTGTAGTAACACCTTTGTAGAGGTACTATAAACTACATTTCTACTGGATGTTCCTCTTTAAAATGTTCTGGGAATTCTCAAAAATCCAGCAAGAAAAGGGGTTCCAAGGCACTGCCTCACTGACTGCTGTCCATTAGTACATGTCATTAGTACACTAATTGACTACATATATTTTGCAGTCTAGTTACACAAACCAGTTCAATTAAAAATGAAGTTATGATTTTATAAAGTGTTATCGAAACAATAGAAGGAGGATGATGTTTAGCTTATTATCTGAAGCATTAATGAACTTTTCCCCTGTGATCCCATCCGTTTCTGCTGATGCTTTAGCATAGACATTGACAAACGGGAGAACAATCAGTGAACTACTCTAGTCTGGGAAAAAAATGTTAGATTCAGACTTTTCTAAAAAGTCAATTTAATGTAATGTAAAGAAGTTGAGAATCAAGAGTAAGCTACCTAATATTATATTTGACAGCAGAAAGCTTTCTGTGCTAGCCAAATTCCTCCCCCTTCAAAAAAAAAATCAACTGAGAAGACAAGAATGTCAGAATTTTGGCAGTCATTTTTGTGAACTAAGATTATTTTAAAGAGTAAACAAGTAGAGAAGAGAATGTGGCATGGATTTGAGTAGAAGGGGATAGATGAGAGATGAATTATTGGTTTTCATAGGCTAACATAGAATGATTAATAACTATTAACTTGATACTAAACTTCTGCTTCTCTTATTATAATAATTGTAGTATTTGACCCAAGAGAGAAAAAAAAAAATTAACATCTCCAGTAGGCATTAGTCTTCATCCTTTCTCAAACTTCAGTTAAATCTCTAATCTGATCTACTTTCTTTTAAAATCATTCTATAGGATACACCATGTAACAGAGGACATGGGAATTTTTATCCTATCTTCTCTGTGACCTTCCCGCAGCTTCTTATTCCAGCAAGTTTTTCTTTCTCCTGCTCATTCAAGAACTGTCTGTACTTTATCCGCCTTCCGGGTTTCTTCAGCCCAGTATGGAGTCTGAAGCTCATCCCAGCTCTGTTGCTGGGGAGAGCTGTAACTAAGGAGCATCAAAGACACTCAGGACTGTGGAAAAGGAGGGTAGCAGGCACTGTCTTGAAGAGTTTTAAGGGTGAAATCCAGAGAGTTAAACATTGGTGGTCATTATCTTCTTTTCATATATTGTTTCATGGACATCTTAATAAATTTAGTGGAAACACTCTGGAAAGCAGGATAACTTTAAAAGACCTGGAGTGTTACCCTGGTTTTTCTGAGCTTTCTTATTAGCCTTCTTGAAATTCATAATGGAGTCAGATCTTTTGGTTACTGTACAATATTAGGAGCAGTTTTCTACCTTTCCCATAGATGTAACATAAACAAACCCTTTGTTTCTCATTCTTTGTCCTTTGTTTGCATATTTCTAACCTGAAAACAACTGTAACGGACAGTGGGTCTGGCCACTGAGGCTGAGGGGTGGAAACCCAAAAAGCCAATCTTCTGCCAGATCCACAAATGTATAAAAAGTAAAGAATAAACAAAGAGGGCTCTTCCTTCTCTCTCCGCTCTCTGAGGAGAAGCTGGAAGAACCTCTGCCCTGCAAAAATCTCTTGTCTGCGCGTGATTGCTTTGTGTGTCTTGGCGACACCTGGAGGTTTTGGAAACTGGAGGAGCATAGGAAGGAAAAGCCACTTAATATATGTTCAGGGCTCTGTCTCCTTTACTGGAATTTGCTACATTTCCTAATGATAAAGAGGATGCTTGGAAGCAATTTTTGATCAAATTCCATTCAGCCAAATTTAGATAAGATCAAGGAAAATGCAATATAAAGAAAAAGAGATTAAAATGAAATGCACAGATATTTCTGCAATGGCCTGATTTACACTTTTTTTTACCTGTTTCTTTGACTACCTTTTCTCTTGCATCCTTGATGCTAAATGTGTCCCATACCATAGCTAATCTATTCCTTTTTGATTTCTGAATGCTTTCATGAGCACTCACTTCAGGGACCTGTGCAGCCCACGTCAGGAGTGAACCAGCCATCTCTGTCTTCAGGAGGAACTGATGTAGGCCGAGCTGTGGCAGCCGTGCCGAGCTCACATTATTTTCATTGAAAGGGAACAGAGATTCAGTACCTGTACTCCACCCATTGGCCATATCCTTTTTGTTGGATACATTTTTTTCCCTTTTGGTTCTCATTAATGATCAAGACAAGTGCATGCAAAGCAGCAGCCCACAACTGAGAATCAACAGCACCATTTGTCATGAGGCAAAGGAGGATTTTTTGTGTTCCTCTAGTTATGTAGTTATACCGAGGAGAAAATATGAGTTGTTCCTAATCAGTTCCTAATCTGCTCCCAATTAGAAAAGCATGTCTTTTTGCAGTTCCAAACTTCATACTTAAAAGAATGGAATATGCAAAAGTCATGGTAGAAAAGCCAGTTCTCAGAAGTAACATTCTAGCTGGTGCTATGCTGAATGCTATATGAAATTCCTCTTTCTCAAGACACTTCCTGACTCAACATTTAGGATTATTATGATGCTACAATGTTATTTCATAAGGATAATTTTACATATAAGCAATGAAACAAGTAATCACGCGCTTATACATTATTATAGAAAGAGTACTATCCTTAAAGAGCTTTTTGTCATTTATTTTCCCTTTACTGACCTTTACCACTTCTGTGTTATAGATGGTATTATTAAAATGTCCTAGAAGAATTCAAGAAAATTCAAGAGCAGTTTCTATTCTGGTCTTTTGAGGCAGACTGCTCCTTTCCTCCCTTTAAGAAAAGATAAACCCTTAACAACATCTCCATGAAATCTTGTTAAATAGTCATAAAGATTTTGGCTTTAATTAAAAAGAACATGGGAAGGTGGCATGGGAAACCCACTTCTGCCCTGGCAGCACGGGTGCGTGAGCTCAAGGAGAGGAACACTAACCGAGGGGGTTCCACTAAGATGAAGGTAGCCTCAACATCGCATGACCAAGCTGCCAGGTATTATAGAAGTGAGGATATGTCAGATCCCTGTGAAGGAACCTCTACCATGTATGCCCAGGAAGGGAATAATGACCGGTGCTAGAGGGGCCCTGCCTCTAGCCAGGGAGAGGTACGGGAAAACTGGGTGTGTTGGACGGTGTGGATCCGATGGCCTGGCACATCAGAGCCACAGAAATATGAAGCTTTGGTTGATACTGGTTCGCAGTGTGGATCCGATGGCCTGGCACATCAGAGCCACAGAAATATGAA
>JANEHK010001866.1:0-11087 GCA_025960845.1 Tachycineta bicolor | reverse complement strand
TGTCCCCAGGCCCTTATGTCCCCGCGGGGCTGCGGGCTCCGGCATCTCCCCACGGCCCCGCGGCTTCTCTCCGTTTCAGGGACCGACGAGCACGGGCTGAAGATCCAGCAGGCCGCGGCCGCGGCGGGGACCTCGCCCGCGGAGCTATGTGACCGGGTCTCGGGGCTCTTCCGCCAGGCACTGACCCAGGCCGGTGTCGCCTACACCGACTTCACGCGCACCAGCGAGCCCCGGCACCAGCGAGCCGTGAAGCACTTCTGGGGGGCTCTCCAGGATGGAGGGGTGCTCTATAAGGGCGCCTACGAGGGCTGGTACTGCACGCCCGAGGAGAGCTTCCTGCCCGAGAGCCAGCTGGCCGAGCGCACGGACGCCCAGGGCCGCCCCTGCAAGGTGTCCTTGGAGACTGGCCATGAGGTGAGGGGCTGCAGGAGCACTATGCACTCACCTGCCACTCTGCTCTGGCCAGATCTGGGGTGTTTCAGGCTTCCTGTAGCCTTTAATTCGTGTTGGCTGAGACTCACCTGTATTTCAATGGAGTGTCAGAGAGCTGCCAGTGCCCACCTGGCAGGTGCACCTTGTAGCTACGTGCAACAGAAAAAGATTCAGCCCCTGCTGCGTCCACAGGCTGTTGGCCTGGGAATGGTGTTCTGTAGGGAAGATGATGAGAGAAGTCAGCTGAACAGGAGGATAAAAGTGTATTTAACTGAGGGATTGCTTGGGGGTTCAGAGTTTCAGACCTGTTTTGTGTGACAGTTCAGTTTAGCCTCTGGACACTTACCCATCTCTTAAATGGGTTTTGGCCCTGCCTAAAGCGCTGTAACATCACCTGCCTGTGGTCAGCCAGAATGGACATGCCCAAGGAGTGTGGTACCTTCCTGAGCATCTCTCTGCCACTGTTTTCTAGAAGTTGTGGAGTTGCATGATATAATCCAGCAGCTACAGATAATCCTGCTCAGAGCTCAGCACAGGTTATGCTCCTGTGGTGTTTGTATGAGGCTGGGATGTTGGTCCACACAGAAAGGGCTGTATTGGCAAATAGTAACTCTTGAGAAAGCACCTAAGATAATTCGGGAAAAGGTAAGTTTCCAGGAAAAATAATCATTCTTTAGATCTAAAACAGTCAGCAGACTTCAAAATCAAGCGTATCCTGAAAGCAGTTCCTCGCCTCATCTGTGCAAGGAAACAGGAGTGTGTGTGGAGCAGAGAAGCTCTTGCAGTGTGGTGGGAAGGGAAGGGATTATCTCCAACCTGAAAGAGGCAGTTGGGCAGTTTGTTCCTTGGGAATTTTGTGAAGGAAAAGGGGGAGTTTGCACATGCCATAAACCCCAGACTTCTGGTGGGTGAGTGGGTGAGTGAGTGAGTGAGTGAGTGAGTGAGTGAGTTCTGGCATCTGGTGGAGCCTAGGGGTGAGGATGTGCAGCTTGTCTTTGAATGATGCTCTGCAGGTCTTCCTTGTACACTGCAAGATTGCTGACCCAGCCATGGATCCCTGAGTGCCTTACACAGCTCACTCGTACCACAACCACCCACCAAGTTTTCACTGGTTTAGCTAAATGTGTCATTTAATGGATTCAGCTGTGGGGGAGAAGGACTGTCAGTGCTGTAAGCAAAGTTTGTGACTTAGACGCATTAATGCATAAACTGAGGAAAAAGAGGAGTACGGCCTCAGGAGAGCAAAGGCAGGTACCAGGAGTGGCAGTAGGGCAGGAATTACAATGTCATTTTGTCTTTTTGTGATTTTCCACTATTATTGCAAAACTATGTTGTTAAGAAGGTGTATTCTCATCTCCCTAACTCCTTTCTGATGTCACATCAAGCTGGCGGGTGGAAAGGTGTTCCTTCCCAGGGTTACAAGTGTTTTTAGAAGCAGGATGCTGAACCATCCCAGGTGCCTGAGTCCTCAGGTGTGTTCCTGGGGACCCCAAGGAGGCAGTGTCTTGGGTTATAAGGTTCCTACTCGTCATGGAAAGGTGCTGAGAGCTTCCCATGGCGAGGGAGGACACCCAGACACAGGCAGCATGCAACATCCTCTATGCTGAGAATGGTATGTGCAAATTGTCAGCCTGTTCTTGGGGCCATAATCATTTCCTCTCCTGCTATCCCAGGTGCACTGGACCAAGGAGGAGAATTACATGTTCAGGCTATCAGCATTCCGGGATCCCTTGCAGAACTGGCTCCGGGATAACCCACGTGCCATTTTTCCTGCCCCTTTCTACCAGCGCGTGCTCCGCTGGCTGGACGAGGACTTGCCAGACTTGTCAGTGTCCCGCGAGCGAAGCCGGCTGCAGTGGGGCATTCCCGTGCCCAGTGACCCCACGCAGACCATCTATGTCTGGGTGGATGCTCTGGTGAACTATCTGAGCGTGGTAGGGTACCCCGAGAGCCATGGCACGTGGTGGCCAGCTGTGCACCATGTCGTGGGCAAGGACATCCTCAAGTTCCATGCGTTGTACTGGCCAGCGCTGCTGCTGGCAGCAGGGCTGGAGCCCCCCGAGCGCATCCTGGTGCACTCCCACTGGACTGTGCAGGGCCAGAAGATGTCCAAGAGTTTGGGCAACGTGGTGGACCCCGGCGTGTGCGTGGGGCAGTACGGTGTGGACGGGTTCCGATACTTCCTTCTGCGGCAGGGCGTCCCAGAGAGGGATTGTGACTACTATGATGAGAAGGTGGTGAAGTTGGTGAATTCAGAGCTGGCAGATGCACTCGGGGGGCTGCTGAATCGCACAACAGCCCCCAGCATTAACCCCAGCAACACCTACCCATGTTTCTCGGAGCCCTGTTTCCCAAAGGTCCTGGATTCCAGGGAGGCAAAAGGCACAGGCAGGGCGTGTGCTGAGGACTATAAGCTCGTGGCAGCAGTGGCCTCGCTGCCTGCGCAGGTAGACAGTTATTTCGAAAGCTTCCAGATCTACAAGGCTTTGGAATGCATCACCCAGTGTGTGAGGCAGACCAACGGCTTCTTCCAGAGGCACAGGCCTTGGAAACTTGACCGAAGGGACGCTGTGGAGCAGCTCTGGCTGGACACCATCCTCCACATCACGCTGGAGTGCCTGCGTGTGTATGGGACGCTCCTGCAGCCTGTGGTCCCATACACGGCAGACAAGCTGCTGTCCCGGCTGGCTGTTGGGCCAGGAGAGAGAGGTCTCTCTGATCTGATATTCCTTGCACGCTATGATGGAAAGCTGTGTCCCTTTGAGGGGAGGCAGCTCGGACCTGACACTGGCGTCTTGTTCCAGAGGCTGGGCAAGTCGGGAACTATGAAGAAGAGAAAGCAAGAAGCTCAAGTCCCTGACAAACAGCTTCTGTGAATTAAAACTTCCAGGAGTTCCTGGAGAACATTGTCTCTGTTAAAAGCGCTTTCCTCCCATTCGTGGTGGTGATGTGGAGGGGTGGGAAGCCAGCCTGAGCAGGGAGGATCAAGCAAGCCCTGAGGAGAGACAGGCTTGGTCCTGGGCCTCCTTGGTGTTGTCTCCTTGCACAGGGAGCTGGATGAGTGGTCGTTCATCCCACTTTTGATCCACAGGTTTTTTGCCATGTCAGAAGTAGCTGGGGGTGATCAGAAATGGTTCTGTGGGGCTGTGGTGCCCATTGGGTCTCTCAACTGGGCTACTTTTGTGGGCCAAAATGAGTGAGCTTCAGTGGGGACAATCCTGTGTGGCTGCTCTTTATTCTGAGGGCAGGACCGTGCCATGGTCAGACAGTGGGTCTCATGCAGCAGTGCAGACCTGCAGACGTGACCAGAAGGGGAAAGGGAGGGATGTGTTTCATCAGACTCAGCTTTCTGAGGTTTTTTCACCTGCTGCAAGGCATAGTGCACCGTTTCCTGTCCGTGCTGCTGGAAACAGATAAGCAGTGACACTCTGGGGTGGAGGTGACCACTGGGAGTCTCTGGTAAATCCTTCCCAGCCTCCGGCTCCTGCAGGACTCATCAGTACTAGCACTGGAGGAGTCATATTCCAGAGGCCCATTTTAGGGGGGCTGTGAGTTCTTCTGGGACCGCCTGGGCTGTGTGAGCAGGAGCAGTGCAGCCCCTGGGGCTCTGCCCCATGTTCCCATCGGTCCCCATGCCACCGTCACTGTGCCACAGCCAGATGCTGTCCCAGTCCAGCTGACCTGAGTCCTCTCATAACGCTCCTGCCACGGCTCCCCTCCTCAGATTGTCACCTGCTCCCCTCACTTCTGCAATCCTTGTGTGTGTCCTTCCTGCTGCAGCCCCCATGCCTTTGTGCCATGGATGCTGGCTCACCACTGCCCTATTTCTTGGGGACAGGAGGGACACATCCTCTTCCCAGTCTCTCTGATGCTGCGCACGGTGGCTGTGGCTGCCCAGCTGGACATGGAGAGGGTCACTCTGGCATTGACAGTTGTGTTTCCACTGGCACCTCTTGGCACTTGGGAAGGTGTGGGTCTTGGTGTCCTCCGGTGTCTGGTGCTGCCTCGCTGTGCCCCTCGGTCTCTCGCACCGTCCCGGGAGGGGCCATGCCCGCTGCCCGCAGCCCTGGCGGTCCCTGCCGCTCCGCTGGGAATGCCCGCGCCGGCCCGGGCTGAAGGCGCTCGGACCCCGGTCTGTGGTTTGGCGTGCTCTGAGCCGGGTCAGTGCCGGTGCCAGAGCGGAGATGCGCGGGGAGCGTAGGGCGGAGCCGATGCCGCTACGCGGGGCGGGGACGGACCGTGCCGTGCCGTAGCCGGTGTGTGGGGCGGGGCTGTGCCGGTGCCGGTGCCGGTGCGTGGGGTGGAGCCGTGTTGTGCCGGAGCCGGTCCGCGGGGCGGGGACGAGCCGTGTCGTAGCTGGGGCGTGGAGCGGAGGCGAGCGGTGCCGGTGCCGGTGCCGGTGCCGGAGCCGCGCCGGTGCCGGTCCGCGGGGCGACGCGCCCCTATGAGCTGGTGAGGAGGCGGCGGTGAGCGAGGGATGGCGGCGGGCGGCGGCGGGGAGCGACCGCCGGGCCCCGACCCCGCGCTGGAGCCCTACGTGCAGACCCGTATCTTCAAAATCATCGTGATCGGAGACTCCAACGTGGGCAAGACGTGCCTGACCTTCCGCTTCTGCGGGGGCACCTTCCCCGGCAAGACCGAGGCCACCATCGGCGTGGACTTCCGCGAGAAGACGGTGGAGATCGAGGGGGAGCGCATCAAGGTGGGCCCCGCACCGGCTCCGGGCTGGATGACACCGGTCCCGGAGGGCTCCGCTCAGCCCCCGGTGGGTCGCACATCGGCCCTGGTGGGCCTCGCTCCGCCCTCGTTCCACACCGGTTCCAGGGGGCTCCTCTCTATCCTCCGTTAGCCCCGCTCTGATCCCGGTGGGCCCCGCACCAGCCGGCAGCATCCCCAGCAGCGATGGCAGCCGGTCCCTATCCCTGCCTCTTGCCAAAGCTCTCCTAGGGGCTTTTCCTTTCATCCCGGTTGGAGGGAGGGAACAGGGCCAGGGAAGAATTCTGGTCCCTGTGTTGCAGACATGTCCCTGGACCAGTCCCTGCTGCCTTGTCACTATTTCTGGGCTTGGCTTGAGCCTGCAGAGATCAGAAGTGATGGCTCCGGGGTGAGTCACTGACACTCTTGCGATGGGCACAGCTGGATCCTTGCAGCATTGGGATGGCTCCAGCTCTGGACATTGGACCAGTGGAGGGGGGTAGAGCTGTGGAGGGGTGGGGGACAGAATTCTGTGCCACAGCCAGGGGCTCTGGGGAGGCAGAGGGTGATGGGCTGGCAGCAGCCACACAGGAAGGCTGAGAGCTCACACGGCCCCAGCAGCAGTGGGCTCAGCTGCTGTGGCAGCAGTGCTGGAGCCTCCTCCCAGCTGCAGCTGGAGCTGTGATTGCAGCAGGATGAATTTGCTGAAGAAAGCTGGTGTGGCACCTCTAAAGAACAGTCAGCCCAGACCTGGAGAGCTCTGGCTGATGTGTCAGAGCAAATCTGCCATTGGTAGGAAACCAGCCGGGAGCAGAGTTTGTGGTGGAGCTCGGCCTGCCCAGCTGTGGGGATCATCACCCACAGCCTCTGAGGCTGGTGCTGGAAGAATAAAGATTGCTGCTGTACTGACAGATGGCTGATCAAAAGTTGGACTCACAATGAAACCAGAGTTTATATTGGTGGGTGAGAGCTTTAGTTGTGCTTCTAGGCTGTCCATGAATGTTTTTCCCTTTCTCCCTTCAAGATGTTCAGTCTCCCTGCTCTGCCCAGCTCTGTCCAGCCCAACAGAGCCATGCCGGTGTGAGCTGTGGTGCAGGCTGGCATGGAGCCTGTTTGCTCCCACTATGCAGAAAGTGTTGCCAGGTTTTCTACCTTTGGATATTATTTGAGCTCCAGTGGGCAGGAGTGGGAGGCAGTGCAGCAAACTGGCCTTTTCCTGGGATATGTATCCAAGAGAGGAGGTGAGAGGTGGGAGGGGGACCATCACTCTCTTGCTCTGCCCGGGAGAGACTGGCCCTGAAAGGGCTGAGTAGCAGCTCTGCTTTGCCAGCGTTTTTCAATTGGAAAGGCTCTGAGGCAGGTACTGTCTCCATGGGTACAGGGCAATTTGGATTAACTTGGAAATTGCCTCTTCCTGCCTACAAAACATTACCTGGAGAACCCAGACTGACCCCTGGGGCACTCTGCTGGCTACCAGTGTTCAATCAGACTTGGTGTCACTGACCAGCACCACCTAGGTGAAGACATTCAGCCAGTTCCTAGCCCACCTCACTGTCTGCTCATCCAGCCCTCCTGGCATCTCTGTCACTTGGCTCAGGAAGTTGTCATCGATGGTGTCCTGGAATATTTTGGATTGTCTGTGCCCTGCTGTGCTGTGCTTCCAGGAGGTGTTGGAGTGGCTGAAGTTCTATGTGAGAACCAAGGGCTGCAAACACAAGGCTGCTGCTCACTGCCCACAGAGCACCTCATCTGCTTGCTCTTCCTGGCCAGGTGGTCTATCGCAGAGACCCCCTTCAATATCACCTGTGATGTTCTGTTCTTTAATCCTCCTCCATGAGCTCTGTTGGCTCCTCACCCATGCCCACAGTGCTCCTGGCCCTCCCACTTGTGCTCCTACACAAAGGGTGGCTGCCCCTCCTCATTTTCTTTTCCTCTGTGAAATCATCAGCATTCTCATTCATGGCATAGGATTTGGTGCAGAAATAGGCATGGATCTGTTGGAATGAGTCCAGAGGAGGCTGCAAAGACACTCTGAGGGCTGCTGCCCCTCTGCTCTGAAGTCAGGCTGGGAGAGCAGGGGTTGTTCATCCTGGAGAAGAGAAGGCTCAGTGGCGATCTTAGACCTCCTTCTAGTGCCTAAAAGGGCTCCAAGAGAGCTGGAGAGGGACTTGGGACAAGGGATGGAGGGACAGAACAATGGCTTTAAACTGAAGGTGGGCAGATTTAGATTGGCTATTGGGAAGGAATTCTTCGCTATGAGGATGGGGAGGCCCTGGCACAGGGTGCCCAGAGCAGCTGTGGCTGCCCCTGGATCCATGGAATGTCCAGTGCTGGGTTGGAGAGGGCTTAGAGCAATCTGGGATAGTGGAAGCGGGGCAGGGGTTTGAACTGGATGATCTTTAAGTTTCCCTTCAGTCCAAACCAAGCTGGGGCTCTCTGAAAGCCAATCAGCAGGAAACCCTCCTGCAGCCCCCTCCCCATGGCCCTGCCAGGGCTACGCTCCACGCTCCTGTACCCTCTTTTCTTGTCTGCTTCACTTCCCAGGTGCAAGTGTGGGACACCGCTGGCCAGGAGAGGTTTCGGAAGAGTATGGTGGAGCACTACTACCGCAATGTGCATGCTGTGGTCTTCGTGTATGATGTGACCAAGATGAGCTCCTTCACCAACCTCAAGACGTGGATCGAGGAGTGCAATGGGCACGCAGTGCCCCCACTCGTCCCCAGGGTGCTTGTGGGGAACAAGTGTGACTTGAAAGACCTGATCCAGGTGCCATCCAGCCTGGCCCTCAAGTTCGCCGACGCTCACAACATGCTTTTGTTTGAGACCTCAGCCAAGGACCCACAGGAGAGCCAGAACGTGGACGCGATTTTCATGTGCCTGGTGTGCCGGCTGAAGGCGCAGCGCTCGCTGCCCTGCCGAGACACGGAGGGCTGGCCGGCGCAGCCCCAGCCGCACGCTCGGCGGCTGGACGAGGCCAGCGGGAAAGGCTCCTGCCCGTGCTGAGCGGGACCCGCCCGGACCCCAATAAAGGCTCTGAGCCCCCTGCGCTCTGACTCTTGCTTTGCGCCTCAGCCGTAACCGGCTGTGATCCGTTCGCCTTGGCCACGATCGGTTCGGTTCGGCGCGCAGCGCTCGGTTACGATCGCCCAGTTCGGCTGTAATCGGCCCAGCTCGGCCACAATCGATCCGGTTCGGTGTGTAGCGTTAGGCTACAATCGATCCGGTTCGTTTACAATCGGTCCGGTTCGGTGTGTAGCGTTAGGCTACAATCGATCCGGTTCGGTTACTATCGGTCCGCTTCGGCTACAGTCGGTCCGGTTCGTTTACAATCGGCCCCGTTCGACCATGCTCGGGCTAACTCGGTAATTATTGACCAGACTCGGTCGCAATCGGCCCGACTCGGCCACACTCGGCCTCGCTCGGCTACCATCGGTCGATTCGCCTGCTCTCGGGTACGTCCGCCTCGCCTCGGGGGCGGGGCCGTGCCGTGCGCAGGCGCAGTGCGCTCCGTCGCCGCCATGAAGTAGGTGTGGGGCAGTGGCGGGTGAGGTCTGGTCTGGTCGGGCTCTGTCCCGCCTGTGCCGGTGCTGACGGTGCTTCGCCCGCAGCCCCCTGACGAAGGTGAAGCTGATCAATGAGCTGAACGCGCGGGAGGCGGAGCTGGGCGTGCAGGAGGCGGTGTCGTGGCACGCGGAGTACAAGGACAGCGCTTGGATCTTTGTGGGTACGGGCCGGGCTGGGGGCGGTGGCCGGTGCCGGTGCTCTTGAGCCGTTCCTTCCCTCCCCTCTCCCCGCAGGCGGGCTGCACTACGAGCTGACGGAGGGCGATGTCATCTGCGTGTTCTCGCAGTAAGTACCGCAGCCCCGGCCCCGCCGCCGCGGGCGCTGCCGCGGGCGCTGCCAGTGTGTGTGTCACAGGTACGGCGAGGTCGTCAACATCAACCTCGTGCGGGACAAGAAGACCGGGAAGTCCAAGGGCTTCTGCTTCCTGTGCTATGAGGACCAGAGAAGCACCATCCTGGCTGTGGATAACTTCAATGGGATCAAGGTCAGTGGAGCTCAGGTGCTGCCCGTGGCTCTCTGGGTGCTGCCTCGTGTCGGCAGCGGCCCTGGGAGCTGGGAGCTGCCTGTGACAGCCTGGCCCCGCAGATCAAGGGACGGGTCATCCGTGTGGACCACGTGGCCAACTACCGGCCCCCCAAGGAGTCCGAGGACTGGGATGATGTGACCAGAGCGCTCCATGCCAAAGGCTGCGGGGTCAAAACGCCCCCTCACACCTCATCTGACTCCCCCTCTGAGGATGAGGACGTGCCCGTGAAAAAGCAGAAAGGTAAGGGGTGTTCCTAGTGTGCTGGATCCCTGGGGAGAGTGCCCATGGTAGGGTTTGGGGGCTGGAGTCTGTGTGGAGAGAAGGTTGAAGGGAGAAGAATGGGCACAGAATGAGTGTGGGAACAAGGTGTTGCTACAGAGTGTCGAGGAGATGCTCAAAAATGAGGGAGAAGAAGGAGAGCCAAGAGGGAAGAGTCCTCAGGTCTGAAGAAGTAATTTCCACAGACTGGATTACAGTATTCCTGAGGAATGGGAATCAAAGGAAGGTTCTCAGCATTCTAAGTGATGTGAAAATGCCCAGCCTTGTTGGGGAGAACATGATGTGAGTGTTAGAGAAGTGAAGTGGCTGCAGATGGAGGAGAAAAAGTCTTTGTTGGAAGTGGACTGGGATCTCCCTGGTGGGGAAGCAGGCTGGGAAATTGGGTGGAGGGGGAGCATTTTTAGTGGAAGAGGAGCTGGGATGGTGCCAGGGGAGCCATGGGGAGCAAAGTGCTCCTGGAGTTTGATCCATCCTGAAATGTGAACTCTAATTCCAGAAAAGAAGCGGAGCAGAGCAGAATGTTCCAAGTCAAGCCCACAAGCTGGGAAGCGAGTGAGCACGGAGGAGCCTCATCCCAGGATCAAGAAGGAGAAGGAGGACCCCGGGTACGAGCGCTATGCTGGTGGGAGCTCCAACAGGAACACCGGCAGCAGGACGCAGCGGGATGAGGAGCAGCGGCAGCACCAGCGGCACTCAGACAGAAGGGGGGACAAGAACTGCCATGAGCAAAGGGGACAGAGCAGCTCCTGGGAGGAGCGGGAGAAGAGGGAGGAGGCTGGCAGGAGGGGCAACGGGCACAGCAGTCGACAAGACGGGCACAGCAGTCGACAAGACATGTCCCCTAGGGGAGGCAGATCCCGGGAGCCCCATTCCAGGCACAGGGAGCGGGGCTCTGGCAGAGACTCCAGCCGCTGCTGAGCCCTGGCTAAGCATTTGAGGTGAGGGAGGCCCTGAGCCTGCCCAAACCTGCTCCAGGCTCCTCGGATGCCACGGCTGGACCTTTCACCTGGGAGCTTCCCATTGCCTCTCATCCCACCCTGGGCCAGGGTTCTCCACCTTGCCCATACTGCTGGCTGGGACAGGGGTTTGTCCTTCGACCGGGACGGGTGTCAAGCGGTGAAGGCTGGGAGCAGCAGGAGGCTCCCCTTCCCTAAATCCCTGGGCCAGTGTCCCTCTCTTGCACTCAGGGCAGAGGCTGCTGGGTATCTTGTCTGGCCTTGTGTGCCAGGTTTGGGCCCTGTGCCCACCCAGCACCTTCTGGATTCCACAGTCTATCCACCGGGCTGCACTGCTGTGTTGGGGTGATTTATCATGGGTTTGTTTAAAGGGTTTTTTTAATAAATAAAAGTTCCTGTTCGGGAGAAGCTGGTCACGGGAGCAGTGTTCCTGTCCGTACGCCAGGGATGAGGTGTCATCTATTTCTCTTACGCTGATTTTGGGGTTATTTGGCTGGAAAATGGAGGGCGCTGAAGCGGGCGATTCACAGCGTGGGGAAGGGAAGAATTTTAGCTGGATTTTGTTCCTACAACGAGTAATGACCAGTCCGCGTCCGTGCCGGTTCCAGGCGCAAGGGGGATTCTTTTTTTCCCCC
>JANEHK010001865.1:0-11090 GCA_025960845.1 Tachycineta bicolor | reverse complement strand
CACACACTCTGTGGCCAGCAGCAGCCCAGACACAGAGCCTGCAGCCACGGGCACATCCAGCTGCTCCTCAAGGTGCCAAGCAGAGCACACAGACACACCCGGCACAGGAGGAGCCACATTCAGCTGCTGCTAAGTGGCCACAGTGGGGCTGCCCCTGTGCTGAGACATAAACTTTAGAGAATTAATGATTTTTAGAGGGGTTAAGATTTTAGTTAGAGATAAGCTTTGCTGAAATTAACTAAAGTAGATAGGTAGGCTTTGCTGAAATTAAAAGTTAGTAATTAACTAAGAGAAATTGTGTTTGGGATCACTCTTCAATATTAGAATAACTGATTACTTGTCAACTTTGGTTAGCTGGGTTTGTAATGAAGAATATTGAAACTGATGAATAGCTTTTAGGAACATAAGACAATTGTAGGCCTCCTCTGCCCAGAAACTCATTGAACGGTCATGAAGACATGAAGTGGGAGTCCTACCAAAGGTTCATTTATCACATTTGCATTGAAAAGGTAGAAAGGTCAGAGCGAGGAAGACTTCTTTACTTCCTCATTTTGGTGACCCCTCCCCAAGAAAAGGACCACCGACCCATTTCAAGGAACAAACTATGCATGCTTAATAGCTTTTGAGCTAATTACCATACGAAGCGGGGAATGGGATGTACCACAGTTATGAATATGCATTTGTGTTTTGGGTATTCAATGCTTTTGTAAATAAAAGGCCTCTGTAATCATCTGTAAATTGCGGTGTGTATTTGGGAGCTATCCCGCACACTGTCCGGCGCTGTAATAAACATACACATTCTAACTTTAAATTGTTAGAGAGGTTTTTGTCCGTCACATTTGGCTATCGATACTGTTATCTTTAATAAGTCAGAAGAAAGAGAAATTATTAGACATCCAGGAATGAAAGTTTGGGATAGAGAATGTCAGGGGCCAGACCAGGGGGATCAGAAATGGCCTATGCAAGATCCAGGCTGGAATAATCAGAATGAAAGGCACAGGCAGAATAGGAGTGATCTCCAGTGGATGATTATCCAAGGAATCCAGGAAGCAGTGCCCAAGGGGCAGAATATAAGGAAAGCTCTAAGTGAGCACCAAGAGAAGGATGAAGCCCTGGCAGACTGGTTAGAAAGACTAAGAAAAGCCTTGCAGTTATATTCAGGTGTAGACCCTGATACTGCAGTAGGACAGGTCCTTTTGGAAACACAATGTGCAGCTACGTCCTGGGGGCACATCAGGAAGAAGCTGGAAAAAGTAGAAAAGTGGCAGGATAGGGGGCTTCAGGAATTGTTAAGAGAAGCACAGAAAGTGTATGTGAGAAGAGATGAGGAGAGGCAAAAGACAAAACCACAGATTTTAATGGCAGCAGTCAAGGGGACACAGACAACCATGAATACAGAGAAGCATGCAGGAAAGAACAAACAAGGGAAAAAGGCAGGTTCCACCTCTGGGGATATGAGATCCACGTGTTTTTCCTGTCACCAGAAAGGACACTTACAAACTTCTTGTCCTACCTCCAGGGGTACAGGACCTACTTGTTTTCATTGCCACAAAAAGGGACATCTACAAAAATTCTGTAGAAAGAGGCAACAGGATGGGGAAATGTTTCAAGAAGACTAGGGGGGTCAGGAGCTCTATTTAATGAGGACTGAACACCTAGAAGAGCCCTTGATAAAACTGAAAATAAGTCCTCAAAATGAAGAAATCACATTTTTGGTGGACACAGAAGCTACTAGGTCCACTGTAAGAAAATTAGAAAAGGGATGTGAAGGAAGTCGTGAATGTGTCCCAGGAATTGGGGTTAAAGGAGAAGTTTTTCTGGCTCCTGTAATTAAAAATGTGCAGATTGAATCAGAGAAAAAAATTGGACTGAATGATTTGGTATTAATACCAGAGGCTGATAATAATTTATTAGGAAGGGACTTAATAATAGCCTTGCGGATTAAAATAATACCCTATGAAGGAAAACCTAAAATCTGTTATTTACCTGAAGAAGATAATTTTGAGATTAGTGACACTCTGTGGTATACTGGTGAAGCAGGAAAATTAAACATTCAGCCCATTAGCGTTGAAATACAGAAACCAGAAATCCCCATTAGAGTAAAACAATATCCAATATCACTGGAAGGTTGGAAGGGATTGAAACCGGTAGTTGAGAATTCAGTACATCAGGGAGTGTTGGAGTCCTGTGTGTCACCACATAATACCCCCATCCTGCCGGTAAAGAAGCCTGATGGTAGCTACCGACTAGTGCAGGATCTCAGAGCGATAAATCAAAGAACCATTACCCGCTTTCCAGGAGTAGCTAAGCCAGATACCTCCTAATTACATTTGGTACGGTGTTGTGGATTTAAAGGATGCCTTTTGAACTTGCCCTCTGGATGAGGGCAGTAGGGATTGCCTTTGAGTAGGAGGACCCAGATACAGGTAGGAGAGAACAATTAAGGTGAACGGTGCTACCGCAAGGTTTTACAGAGGCACCAAATCTTTTTGGGAGAGCGTTAGAAAATCTTTGGAAGTCCTTTGAGTTACCCAAAGGAATTAAGCTGCTACAGTATGTAGATGATTTGTTAGTAGCAAGAGAAACTGAAGAGGAAGCTAGAAGGGGTACTATTAAGCTTCTATATTTTCTGGGAGAAAATGGGCTGAAGATATCAAAGTCAAAGTTGCAGTTTGTAGAGTCAGAAGTGTGGTGTTTAGGTCATTGGATTAGTAAGCGAAAGGAAAAGCTTGACCCTGAAAGGGTTGCAGGAATATTGAACATGGGACCCCCAAAGTCTAAAAGCAGGTTTTGAGTCTTTTGGGTTATTGTAGGCAATAGATAGAACGGTTTAGTAGAAAAGTAAAATTTCTAAATGAGAAATTAACTAGCGATCACTTGAAACAGACTGAAAGGGATCAGGAAAATTTTGAGCAAGTAAAAGAAGCCCTACTGCAAGCTCCTGTACTGAGTCTTCCCCATTTAGACAAGCCTTTTCAATTATTTGTTAATACAGTTGATCAAACAGCTTAGGAAGTATTGACTATGATTGGGCATGAAGCCAAAAGCCAGCAGGATATTATTCCAAATTATTGGATCCATTTAGTAAGAGGTGGCCAACATGCCTGCAAGCTCTGGTATTCACTGCTGTGTTAGTAGAAGAAGCCAGAAAACTAAGCTTTGGGGGGCCACTGGAAGTGTACACCCCCAATAATATTAGGGGAATCCTTGCTAAAAAGGCTGAAAAATGGTTAATTGATAGCAGAATATTAAAATATGAGGCTGTATTAATACATGATTAATACATGATTGCACAGATATCATAGAGTTAAAAACAAAAATATGCCCAGATTTGAAAGAACAAGAATTAAAAACAGGAGAAAATTTTTTTATAGATGGATCATCCCGAGTGGTAGAATGAAGAAGGAAATCTGGGTATGCCATAATTCGTGGAGAAAAACTGGAAGTAAAAGAATCTGGTCGCCTTAGCCCGTCCTGGTCAGCACAAACCTGTGAACTCTATGTATTACTCTGTGCATTGCTGTTATTAAAGGATCGAGAAGGGACCATATACACCGACTCAAAATATGCCTTTGGGGTAGTGCACACATTTAGAAAAATTTGGAAAGAAAGGGGACTTATAAACATTCAAAGAAAAGGATTAGTGCAACTAGGATTGATAATTCAAATTCTTAAAGCTTTGAAGAGTGCAAAAAAGATAGCAGTGGTTCATGTGAAAGGCCACCAGAGGGGGAGAGACAATAAAACAAAAAGAAATAATTTGGCTGATGATGAAGCTAAGAAAGGTGCCGTATGGGAAAACAGTAATTATGACTTTTCAGGAAGCAGGAACACAAAATCAAACACCATACTTTTCTTTAGCAGATATAGAAGCCATGAAAAACCTAGGAGCAACTCTGAAAGAGAGACAATGGATTCTCCCTGACAAAACTACATTTCAAATGGCAGAAAAAGGATAGACTCATGCTTCAAGGGTAAAAGGACCAATACTCAATAAAGATTTGCAAATTATTTTGTCACCAGGAGACCTGAAAGTAAAATTAAAAAATACTAAAATTTGATTAAACTATTTTATTGAAGTCCAAAATACAGTTTAAAATAAAAATGTAATTAATCCCCGACATGGCTGAAGAGAGTATTTGGTGCCCAGAGGCTATAGCTCATATGGAAAATCGTTTTCGGCTGTGGATTTCACATAATGCTGCAATACATTTGATGTGCCACCCACATATTGAAAGAATAACCCAGCCCCAGGATATTCAAGATATCCTGAGTACAGAAAGGTCAGAAGCTGCCCTCCCGCAGAGAGAAGTTTCCATGTTTCAGCAAGGTTGCTGCAAACACGGTCATCAGTGTGAGCGGTGTAAAGCAGTGACCATGAAGTGGCTGAGACAAAGACATTGGCACAGGACAACTGTACCTTGGGACCAAAGAGATGTAGCTTTTATGATTAAATGTATATGATGTTTTAGTAGAGTAGAGCGAGACTTTAGAATGCACAATTGGGTTTTAGCACAGATCAACATTGATACTTATATAATAGAAGTACAAAGGGCTTTTATTTATTTAGCGTATCACATGGAACGATTAGTGGTTTTGAGAACACTGCAAGAACAACAAAGGATAATGAAAGTAAGATGTGGATATAGTAGGATACCCAGAAACAGCAGAAAAAGTTAAATTGTCTTGCTTAACCTGTTCATGTTAACTTTGATAGTTAACAATTAAAGGTTTGTGTTTTGTAATTGCAACTAACTTTAATTTATTAGAAAAATTAGGCATTCTGGATTGGCTGTCAACAGCAACTCCACTGGGTCTGGAGTCAGAAGAATGCCAATGGGAAGGGATTAGATGTTTCCTTGATCAATGGCAACAGCCTGAACAGATTGGAAATCTTTTAAGATGCCCTCAGCGACTAACACTAACAGATTTCATTGAGGAACTACAATTCCAGAACTAGAGACTGGAAACACCTGTTACTAAAAGAATCCAAGAAGAAGTAACACACTGGGAGTGTACTAAGCATGGCTTAGAGTGTCGCCCATGGGTTTGTGTTATTTGTGCGCTTTGCCTGAATTTGTGGTGGAGAGTAACAAGAGCAGAAGAAAGAGAGAGACAATTGATTTCTTTAACTTGCTTAGATGGTGTGCATGAACAGTTAATTTTAAAAAGCTTTTCCAGTGATTTTTTTGGAACACCATTGAGATATGAAGATGGAATCTTTTTATGCAGCAGTTCGATTAACAGCAAATTTAGACCAAAGAGTTTTTACTATATTAGCTTTTGAACAGGTAAGAGAGTACACAATTCATAATATTATAGACCAGTGTATCATCATTAACAGTTCCTGTGGAGAAGGAATTTGTGTGCCATGCTATAGACACATTTCTTACATTACACATTTCTGAACTGGCATTGCGAATGTGCCTATTGGTGGTGATGAAGGCTTAATAATTATCCCCGACGTCAAAGAAAAAATGTGACCAACAAATCAGGTTGTTAACTGAAGCAGTGAAAAAGCAAATCTTATTTTGGTTGGCACATCTCCAGAGCTTTCCTGGTTTAGACTAAAAGAAGAAGTAGCTGACTAACCCAGAGAGAGAGAGAGAGAGAGGGCAGTGCTGTGAGAACTGTGAGTAATCTGTTCCATCCTTGAAACACACATGAGGCCACTGGTACCAGTGAGACCAAAGGCACCAGTGACTAGATCCCAGTGACTAGATCCCAGGATATAAACTTTGCTGCCAAGAATCCTGACATCTTGGCCCTTGACTACAACCCAAAGAGCCTTGAAGACAGTAGAAAGTCAAAACTCCTGAGGATTATTTTCACTGCGTTTGTCATGATGCCCTTGGCAACTGGGCAAAACTATGGAGCCACTCTGGACAGAGTCCATGAGAGAAGGGAATGAGCAATGCAGGAACAAACAATAATAAAACAAGCAGCACAAGAGTGGGCAATGAGAGAACAATTGATGCAAAAACAATGTCCCAATAATGTTGATCCCTGTAATAAATGCAAGCACTCCATGTGGGTCAAAGACAAGATGGAATCTGTGTTCATGGCACATCCACATGTTAGTGCTGCCTGCTACGATCGCAGCAATTTTATAGATGTTTGTGTTAAAAATAGAAATCCGGATTGGGTAGGGAAAAATTTAGGGTTTAATGGACCAGTTCCTTTTCCTTATAGTGATCAGATCTGTCCTCCATATGAAAACTTTTTTGTTTGTTTTGAGAAAGATGAGAATGGAAATGATCCAAGTATAGGTATAGGAGGTACAGCACTAAGGGAAAAAAAAAAAAAAAAAAGAGAAAAACAAAAATAAACAAAAAATACGTAAAAAGGCCATAGGGAAAGAATTAATGGAACTGGATAAACTGTATGAACAAGTAAAACAGCAGTATAGAGACTGGGATTTGACAATCTCAACTAAGATCATTTTTGTAGATTTGATGCAAGAAATTGCTACAGAATTTGGATTATCCAAATGCTGGATCTGTGGGGGACTTAGAATGGCTGAAAAATGGCTGTGGAGAGGTGAGAGTCTAGCTCCAGAACAATTTTTAAAATGGAATTGTATTCAAAATTTCCAAGACATGAAAATGACCTGAAGGATGGATTTGGAGTCATCGAGTAATTGGAACAGTCTGTATAACTAGAGAAGGAAGGAAATATAATGAAGTAGTAGGATATCCTCCTTGTATATCTACTTTAGTGGTTATTTTGGATAATAAAACAAAATAACAAAAACTGGCAACTAAAATCTTTTACTGGGTATTGGGGAATAACAAAGGAAATGAATTGTAAGTGGAATAATCAAATTGATTTGTGCTGGCATAAAAGTCCTGGAGCTAACCCCTACCTGTATATAAAAGACCAAAAATCCTACTGGGAACAACCAGAAAAAAACCCCACATAATAAATGGAAAGCCCCTGATAGAATATATTTAATTTATGGGCAATGAGCATAGCGTGAATTACCTTGAAAGTGGGAAGGAACCTGTACCTTAGGAGTTATACGACCCTCCTTCTTCGTCATACCAAGGTCTAGGAGAAATATGCTGGGAACATCACTTGATGAGATTCTAGAAAGGAATAAAAGAGATTTAAACCTTGACTTCCCAAAGGCAGGGGGAAACCAGGAATGGGGGGAAGACAAATGGCCTGCAGAAAGAATCATAGCATATTATGACCCAGCAACTTGGGCTGAGGGTGAATCTTGGGGATATAGGACCCCAATTTATCTATTGAATCGGTTTATAAGACTCCAGGTGGTAGTGGAGGTTGTATCAAACCATACTTCTGATGCCCTGAAGTTACTGGTCAAGCAGCATTCACAAATGGGAGCATTTGTATATCAAACCAGAATTGTCCTAATTATCTGTTGGCTGAAGAAGGTGGAGTTTGAGGAAGATTTAAGGAATCCGAGTGCTATGTGAAGAGAGATGATCATGGGGAAGCCATCACAAAACATGCTGAAGAAATTAAAAGGGTGCCACACCTACCTGTTGAAAAGTGGAATTCTATTCTAAAAACAGAGTAGTGGGATAACCTCTTTGGAGGAGCCAGGTGGAAGAAGGTGGGATTTATGCTGTTATGTTCTGGATTAGGATTGTTATTCTTACCATGCATGATTCCATGTCTTATTAGACTAATCTGCCCAGTGATACAAGGAATGCAAATGACAGCAATGCCCATTGATCCAGAATTGATAGCAAAAGGGAAACCAGATTCTTTGATGATATTAAAAGCTAGACCTACTTGCACTGAAAAGAAAGGACCTGAAGAGATGCTGACTGAATATAAAGAGACTACTCTAGTGTCATGGTTAGTATAGTTTAATTTTTTAGTTCTAGAAGAATGTAGAATGATTCTCTAGGTCAGGACCTGGGAATTGCTCTAGAAAGGACAGGAACCTATCAGAGGGTTAGTTGAAATATTGGCATCTGTTTTAGCTACTGAAAATTGTTAGCTGCAACTTTGGGAAGTACCATATGAAACCCCTTGATTTCTTGTAGGTGGGCTTTTTTCCTTCTTTCCTTTGGCCAGAGAGAGACAAGTAACATCGAGCTGGGCCTGCTGCTCCCCCCTTTTTGGGGGGAAGCTGGCCTGAGGCCTGGCCGGATTCCATCGGCTCCCGGGTGAAGAGGGGGGAAGGAGAAGTTGCTGCTTTACAATAACTGCTTTCTCCAAACTTCCCTGGAGCAAGGAGAAATCTCTGCTGGGCCCCTGATAAGAGCTAGGGGTACCATTTAGGCTGAGGCCACCCCGATTTACACCAAGAGGTGGACTGAGAAGGCATTTATGATCATGCCTGGTCTTTTTTTTGTGAATCCAGACTGCCCAGGTGCTCTGATCTGTGATGTTTCTGTGTGAGTTCTTCCTCCCTCACCAGCAAGGCCTTCAACATCTAATACCACAAGCTACCACTGGAGAAAAAAAGACTCTAGGCAGATTTAACCCTCTCCTGGCAACATGAAGCTTTCAGAGCTTAGCCCTTCTCTGAGAGAACAAGGAAAAGGACAGAGTGAACGTAAAGAAGAAACAGCATTAAATCAGTAGAGCAAGAGTGAAAAGACTATTGGGACAGAGGGTTGAAGAGTTGGTTGTTCAATTCTTACTTGAGCCTAAAGAAATAAACTCTATATTTAGATGAATCCTTTAAATCATGGAAAAGATACACATTTGGGGAGATGATTGTTTAGATTTGTGTGTGTATTCAAGCAAAACTGTTTGTGATGCACTAAGTAATATCCTATAAGATGCTTGAACAGAGATAAAGATGAGAAGTTCTCTGCGCCAGTGAAGAAGTGAGAAAATATCTCTGTACCTTGAGGTGAAGAATCCTTTGCTTTGAAGTTATTAATCTTTAAAAGGTGACACCCCAGGATGCAAAAGTCTAAGACCCATGACCCATAAGCAGCTTGAAAACCTGATAATGGGAGGGGTCAAAAAAGCAAGTTTCCCCAGGCGGTTGTTTTTGTGACAGTTTAAAAAACCCACAAGAGAACTGTTCTAGGTTGTCAGTGGGATGCATGACTCTAAGAGAGACTCTTCCCCTAAAGAATTAATGAAAGACTATTGTCAGTGAAACTGACTGAAAATTACAAGTTTTGTCTCTTTATGTTGTTTTGTAAGAAAGTTAACAGTTTGTAAAGAGAAAGAAAAGTGGGTATAGAGTTTCATTCTGTTTTTAGAGTTTTTTTCTCCTATTTTCTTTTTCCATTTTTTAGTGTGTGTTAAAAACTATTCGTTCATTTTTAAGGTTAAGCTTGCTTTTTTTTTCTCTCCTAATTTCTCTCCTAAAGGTGATTTAAAACACAGGGAGCAACCAGAGTCCATCACCTTCTTCACAGAAGTAATGGTGAATGCTCCTTTATTGAGGGTACACAGAGTTATTTTATACATATATCATGCTAGTGCATAAGGAGTTCACGCAGCATTTTACTACTAGCTATTGGCTATCTTCTCATGTCCACGAGCCCCAAGTGGCTACACTATTCACTAGTGTTATCTGCAGAAGAATTCTTTTGCAATTACTTGTTTTCAATTTTGTTGAGGGAAAAAGCTGGCTCTCAGGCTCAGTGTCGTGGTTCTCAGGCTCATCGTCCTTGACAGTGCTAAAACAACAGAACTTTCCCAGCACTGTAAGGCCTCCCTGTGTCTGTCTCCAAAAATCCTGCTACAGCCTCCCACAGAAAAAGAGTGAGTACTAAGACCAGAATTTAGTGAATGTAATATCACTACATCTAGCACAAGAGATGTCAATCAAATTTGAGAAGGAATGCGAAAAGCTTGATGCAGCACGGGAGACGTTAGAAAAATTAGAGGTTGAAATAAAAGAACGTAAAAACCTGGATTACTGGGAATATAGAAGAAATTGAAATTCAGTTTTAATTAAAAAGGATGAATTAATATGATTAAAAAGAGAAATGGGGGCAATTGTAATAAATGAAAATGATTCATGCTAGTTGTAATCATATCAATATTTAATATAGATATAGTTTAAAACATATTTGTTATAAAGCAGTAAAGAAAAAAGTAGATGTGAGTAGTGTTACAAAGTAGATGGGCCCCTTGGCAGATGCTACATGAGAAAAATAAGATACAGGATGCAGTTTGAGATAAGCAAGAGATTCAAAGCTGGATTGGCCAAAGCTGGGACTACTCTAAGCTAGGGAGATGGGCCCTTTTCAGATGTTATGAGATACAGGATGTCTTAAGATGCAACTGGCCTTGAGATGGACAAAGCTGGGATTATTCCAAGGCTGGGAGTTTGGGTGGTGGTTTGATCCATGAAATAATTACTTTTTGGCACATAATGCTTAGTTATGTATAAGACAAAACTCAAAGCGCACGTGCAACCAGTAAGGTTATTCATAGGATGAGAGGAAGATGATGAGCCTTCACCTGAAGAAGACCAACAAAAAGCCAAGAAGACACCCTAACAACAAGTGGAGCATGAGCTATGTTGTATAGTGACATAGATTTTACAAATTAAAAATAGGAGATTCACTGGAAATATTAATGAATATGTATTAGCATACCATATATAAATTTAAGTTGGATTACTTTGTTTAGTACGTGAGGTAGGTTGAGAACCCCCCCTCCATACCCTGGTCAGTTTTGCTTATGCTTTAACTGAACCTTAATTATCTTTAATTAATGACTGACAAATTTTTGTATATGCTTGATTATAAAATGCTACTTAAATAAAATTACACTGCTGCTAAATTTAACTTCATGGCTTATTAAATTAGACATATAGAGCTTCATTTAAAACCCTTACTTCCTTCCCTCCTTTTTTCCTTCCTCCTTTCCTTCTTTCTCTCTTATTTCTTTTTTTCTTTCTTTCTTGGGAGAAGGTGCCCTTACCCTCCCAAAATCATTGCGACTCCACCTCAGCCCTGCACAGCACAGCACCTTAAACTCAGCCTTCCCAATTTCACTGCAGTCTCACACAAGACAATTCCAGGCCCCAAAATTCGTAAAAGCACTAACAGCCTTTAAAAACTGCTTCTTGATTTCCCTCTCTCTACCCCCCTACTCCAAGAGCCCAAACCACCCCATCCCCCCATTGCAATCCC
>JANEHK010001864.1:0-11091 GCA_025960845.1 Tachycineta bicolor | reverse complement strand
CGGGCCTGCCTCACCCTCCTTCCCAGCAGGAGGAGTGGGGAAAGGGGGAGAGCACAGCTCCGGTGTGGGACCGGGCCTGCCTCACCCTCCTTCCCAGCAGGAGGAGTGGGGAAAGGGGAGAGCACCAGGCCTGCCTCACCCTCCTTCCCACCCCACGGAGCAGGAAAAGGGGAGAGCACAGCTCCGGTGTGGGACCGGGCCTGCCTCACCCTCCTTCCCAGCAGGAGGAGCGGCTGGAGGCTCTGCTGGTGGGACACGGAGCCTCGTCCCCCCCGGCCAGGGTAGGCCTGAGGGAACATCCCAAAGCCGCTTATCCAGGTCTTTATCTAGAGGCAGTGCTGCCAGGGAATCTCAAGGAGCATTCCTTTCCCCACCGTGGCAGTGGAAAAATACAGGGAATGAAATGAAAATGGAAAAAGAAGGTCCCCTGTTTCCCGTCCGGCACATGCAGGCACAGCAATCCGAATCCCCAAATCTCTCCCAGTGGGAGAGCCCCCGGGCACCCCTGGGATCAGCAGGCCAGGACTGAACCCTGGAGCGAGAGCAAAGCCCACACGGAGCACGGCGAGTTTTGAAGGCGGGCAGGAGGCAAAAAATTTTTTTTTTTTTTTTTTTTTTTTTTTTTTTTTTTCCCAAACCCAAATTCCCAAACAAAACCAAACACGCCCAGGAGAAAACCCAGCGGAGGGGGACGCGGGAGCCGGCAAAGCCACTGAGGTGTCGCAGCAACGACGGGGAAAAACAAAGCAGAATTCAGCCCAAATCCCCAGGTTTTCGGGAGGCTCCGCGCACCTGAGCGGGCGGAAGCGGCCCCTTCCCAAGGCTTACCTGCGCCAGGTCGGGAGGGTTCTCCAGGGGCCGGGAAGGGGCTTTGATGTCCTCGAACACCGGGTTCTCCTCGTGGGGGTCCCCGGACATGCTGACGGGCTTGAGCGGTGCCAACACCGCGGCGTCCACCAGCCCGCTGCTCATCCCCCCGCGCGGGGACGGGCCTGGCCCGGAAAACGGGGAAAAAAGGGGGGGAAAAGGGGGAGGAAACGAGGAAAGGGAAGGAAAAATAAAAATAAAAATAATAATAAAAAAAACAACCCCTGAGGCGAGCCGGAGCGAGGTGCGCTGGTGAGAGGCCGGTGCCGGGTCGGGAAGGCTTTACCTGGCCGCGGGAAGGTTTACCTGGCCGGGGAGGAGAAAACGCCTGAACCTGGAAGCGGCGCAGGGGTGTGGAGCCAATCAGGCTCCCGGCGCCGGCCCCGCCGCGGCTCCACCGGGACACCCGCACATAAAAGGGCCAGAGGGTGCCCGGGAGCTCCGGCAGGGAGCTCGGGAAGCTGCAGCACCCCGGCGTTCAATCCCGAACCCAACCCGGGAGCTCCCGTCTCCGGGTGTGCCCTGACAGGGAGCTCGGGAAGCTCCCGCACCCTGGGATTCAGTCCCAACCCCAAGCAGGTGGCTGGGAGCTCTGTCACCTGTGCTTGGGAAGCTCCAGCACCCCAGGATTTGATCCCCAGGCTCCGTCACCAGCCGTGATCCCACACGGAGCTCAGAAAGCTCCAGCACCCCAGGATCTGATCCCCAATCCCACACTCGAGCTCTATCAGGAGCCATGCTCCAACAGAGCGCTCAGGATCCCCAGCACCCCAGGATTTAACCCTGATCCTAACCCTGAGCAAGTAGCTGGGAGTTCCATCACCAGCCACGCTCCCACACAGAGAGCTCAGGAAGATCCCACACCCCAGGTTTTAACTCTGATCCTAATCTTGAGCAGGTGGCTGAGAGCTCCATCACCAGCCACGCTCCCACACGGAGCTCAGGAACCCCAGCAAACCCCAGCACCCCAGGATTTAACCCTGATCCTAACCCTGAGCAGGTAGCCGGGAGTTCCATCACCAGCCACGCTCCCACATGGAGCTCAGGAAGATCCCACACCCGAGGATTTAACCCCAATCCCAACCCTGAGCAGGTAGCCAGGAGCTCCATCACCAGCCACGCTCCCACATGGAGCTCAGGAACCCCAGCACCCCAGGATTTAACCCTGATCCTAACCCTGAGCAGGTGGCTGAGAGCTCCATCACCAGACACGCTCCCACACGGAGCTCAGGAAGATCCCACACCCCAGGATTTAACCCCGATCCCAACCACAAGCTCTGTCACCAGCCGTGCTCCCACACAGAGCCCAGGAAGTTCCAGCACTCCAGGATTCAATCCCAAAGCCTGAGCTCTTCCAGAAGCCTCATCCACCACGATGCCCAGGCAGTTCCAGCATCTCCAGGATGGAGGGAAGGGATCAGTCCCCAGCCCTGAGACCTGGAACACCCCCAGCTGGGCCACTGTCCCCAGACTGAGTCCCCTGCACTGAAACAAGGGGGATATTCCAGTTTTAACAGGCAAGGGTATTTTCGATGAGGAAATGCCATTTTCCATGAATGGATGAATTTTGCACCTAAACTAATTTTGAGAGGAGATTCTTGCTTGCTCGCACTTCTTATTCCCGGGGATAAAAAGTGAAGGATCAAAAATAAAAGGCACAAGCCCTGAAGGAAAAGCAACAGTTGGAAAAGCACAGACAAGGTAGGAGGACACAGGGTTCACATGGAGACACCAGGCAACGGTGTTTGGGTTTCAGTTTTGGAAGGGAAGCCGTGTAAAGATCCAGAGATACAAGGGAATAAAAATCACCTTTCTGGCAAAGAACAAAAAAACAAGAAAAGCCATCCTGGTCCAGATAATCCAGCCCTGACTGCCCCCAGCCCCTCCCCAAGGAAGAGCCTGGATCTTCCCCTCTCTGCGTTCACCCAGCCCCGGATTCCCCACTTCCCTGCGTGTCCCAGGCAGGATCCCACACAGGCAGGGGTGCTGCTGTCACCACCGTGGGGACATCCCAGCAGCTCCAGGGGACCACAGGAGAAGGGGCAGGAGGTGCTGGGGCCAAGGCTGCTCTACCCTCCTGGCCAAAGGAAAAGCAGCCCGAGCGCTGCCAGGGAAGGGGAATGCTCGATCCCGTGGGATTCCTGCCACTCCAGGGCCTTCACATGACACCTCTGACTGCTCAAAGCAGGAACCACAGCAGAGGTTTGGTGTCACAGCTGCCACCCCACACCAGGGACCAAAAACATCAGCTGAGGGGGCTGAGCCCATCCCAGAGAGGGGAGCTCGTTGAGCCCTTGGGAAAGCAAACATGGAAACAGCTCAGGCCTTGCAGGATTTTATTTTCCAGGGAAGCTGTGCTGCTGCTGGAACACTCACCAGGGCTCCCAGGTGATGCAGGGACAGAGTATGTGCCACCCACCCTGCAGGACCACAAGTGTAAAGAGGGAAGTTTATAATGAGGGTGGTGAGATTGCCCAGAGCAGCTGTGGCTGCCCCTGGATCCCTGGGAGTGCCCAGGGCCAGGTTGGACAGGGCTGGGATCACCCTGGGACAGTGCAAGGTGTCCCTGCCATGGCAGGGGTGGCACTGGATGGGATTTGAGGTCCTTCCCACCCAAACAATTCCACGGTTCCAGATAAATTATAGAAACCAAAAGAGCTCCCTTTCTCTCCATGCCATCTGCAGCTGGGTGAATCCCATTCCTGGAGCAGGGCTCGCACCGGGCTGCTCCTGCCCAGCAGGGATCAATCCACGATTTCCCAAGGCGGAGCTGCCTCTCCTTGCAGGGATGAGCCAAACCCAGTAAGGGCAGCGCCCTTATCTGCCCCGGGAGGACGGCCTTGAGCCCATCTCTGCCACCGGCACTTTGCCCCGGGGCCCCGCCGGTCCCGTTGTGTCCCCATGTGCCACCCACGATGGCACAGAGATAACGACGGCTCCCCGTGAACACACGCTCCCCTCCTCACGTTTTCCTCCCGCATTCCACGTGGAATTCCTTTCTGAAGAGCCGGCACAGAGAGGCTGAGAAGGGTTTGGGAAGGGAGATCCTGTGCAGGGATGGATGGAGGGATCGCAGGGAGCTGAAAGGGGGTCCCAGCCGGGGGCTGGGGCTGCTGGGGGTCGCTGGGGGAGAAGTGGGGAGCCAGCCCCTGATCCCAGCACTCTGGGTCCGTGGGAATGGTGAGGAAGGACAGCCAGATCCTCCTGTCATGAGGGAGCAGGAGGCAGGTGAAACCCCAAGTCTTGAGTTAAAAAGACAAGAAAAGCACCAAGTTTGGGGGCAACCTGGGTCTGGTTGGGGAAGCAAACCTCAGCTCCCACTCCCCAGATCTCTCCAGTACAGCCAGAGGCACCCCCAGCCTGTCCCCACCATCCCCAAGCCACCCTCACCCCTCACCCCTGGGCTGGCTCCCCCAGGGACCCCCAAGAGCCCCCAGTCAGGGTCCCACCCAGGCGGTGGGGGCTGGGGAAGGGGCCAGACCCTGCCTGGGGCTCCCCGACCCTGCTTTCCTCCTGCAGCAGCTCTTCCCCTCCCTGCTGCCGCCCCAACGCCCCGCGGAGCGATGCTGGAGCACCCACCTCTCTCGGGACCGTGGTGGACATCCCCAGCCCGCTCCGGCTCTGCCTCCCTGGGCCGAGGCCGCCCCGGGGTTGGGCCGGCAGCTCCTGCTGGTGCCGGGCGCTCCTCGGGATCCCTCTGGGCAGGGGACACCCCGGCTCGCCTGTCCCCACGCCCGGCGCACAAAGGGCTGCAAAGCCGCCGGAGCAGCCCCGCGCCTCCCCCGCTCCCCCAGCGAAACCCAAAACCACCTATTTTTGTCTTTTCCTTTCTCCTCCTCGGGAGGTTTCCAGCCATCAAATGCTTCCCGGGAGCTCTTCAAAGGAAAAGCGGCCGCCCCATCCCATGCACTTGCTAAACCAGTCTGAGCAGTGCCGGGCGGGCGGGCGGGAGAGGCCCCGGCAACCCCGACAGGGACAGGGACAGGGACAGGGACAGGGACAGGGACAGGGACAGGGACAAGGAACCGTCCGCAGGGACCGCGGGTGAGCCCGGAGCCAGGGCACCGCCACCAGCGGGGACACGGGGGTGCCCCCAGCCAGCAGGACCCCTCCCAGTCACCGCTCCTTCCGCGGGGAAGCAGTTTTGGGGTTGCTCAATTCTTCTCGCAGCCCCGGAAAAGCGCAGACAGGTGATGGGGAGGGCCCCGAGGAGCTGGGGGAGCCCCCAGTGTCCCCAGTCGGGCGGTGGGGGAGCACTGGGAGCATCACAGCCCCCGGCAGGGAGATGCAGCAGCTCCTCCAAGCATTCCTGGGGGAGGAGGAGGGAGCTGAGGCCGAGGTGAGTTTCCAGGACAAAGGCAGGGTGGGAGGAAGGGGATGGTATCCATCGGCCTTTTTCGCCCAGAAACCCAGCCTTGGACCTTTGCCAAGCCGGGAAAACGACCAGGAGGGTCTTCTGTGCTCCCAGCAAGAACAACCGCAGGCACTGGAGAATTCCCGGGGGATGAGGAGCCGGATGTGCCCCTCGTGCCACGGGATCTGGCAGCCACTGAGGGGCTTTGCTGAAGCTCGGGGAACACCTGTGCCCAGAATGGGGGTGGCACAGCCCTTCCTGGGGCTCACCTTGCCCTTGGCACAAGCTGCAGGACAGTCCCAGGTCCCAGGTGAGGGCCAGGGCGGTCCGTGGCTGTGCAAAGGGCTGGGACAGCTCCAGCACAGCACGGGGAGGAGCTGGAGGCCTCAGGCTGAGCTGGAATGGGCCCAGGGATGCCTGAGGGGTCTCAAGTGGGGCTGCTCAGAGCAATTAAAAGCCCTCAAGGCTTCACCCAGGAGAGAGGGCTGGGAGAAGGCACAGCTTGGATCCCTGGGATGACGATTCCAGCCCCTGGGGAGGGGTTGGCACCTGCTGCCTGCGCGGCAGGACCTCGGCATCCTCTTCAGCCCGGGGCGATGCCCACACACCGATGTCCACTCGGCACAGGACCCTGTGTGACCCCCGAGCCTCTGCAGCTCCTCCCGAGGCCTGGGGGCCGTCCCCCTATTCCCACTGCCCGACCCAGCCTGTGCCAACAGCCCCTGCCAGGGGCGATCGGAGCGGGAGGAGCCGCGGTCCAAGCAGCGGAAGGCTTTGATGCCCGTGTGCTTGCGGAACTTCCAGGTGCAGCCTTCCCTCGGGCATTTTTAGGGCTTCTCACCCGTGCCAGGGGAGCCCCGAGGGAGCAGCGGCCCTCAAGCTCGGGGAAATTCCCGAAGGACGGGAATCCCTCCCCCGGCTCCTCCTCCAGCCCTCGCCCAGCGCGGGCCGCTGGCGCCACCGGGTGCCCGAGCGCTGCCGCCGGGTTTGGGGTGCAGCACCCACCGGGAGCGCCCCAGCAGCCCAGCCCATAACCAAACTGGAGATAAAGGACGGGAGGGTCCCCCCGAGCGTGGCTTCACCTACCAGCACCCCCAAAAGGGCGAGCACAGAGCCCACGGGCCCCGAAGTGCCACCCCGAACCTCCAGCACCCGCAAAGAGCACCCTGTCCCCCTAAAGGGCACCTCCCAGAGCTCCCCCGTGCCCCCGGCCTGGCACACACCGCACCTTGTGCCCCGCAAGGGACAGGCTCTGGGGGTGCCACCAACCCCAGTGACACCTCTGAGGGTGCCCACAGGAGAGCTCTGGGGTGACGAGGAGCTGCTTTGAGCGCGGTGCCCATGGCACACTCATGTCGGGTGCCCCACGTGTCGTGCCCCGGCCGCGGTGTGGTTTTGGGTCCCGGCTGTCCCTCGGTCCCGCTGGCCGTGCCCGGTGCCTCCCGGGCCCTTTAAGAAGCTCCACCCTCGGCCGAGCCCAGGTGGTGCCGCGGGGACCTTCGAAAGGTGACAGAATTCCCAAATCCTCCAAAATTAAGATTTTTTTTTTTTTTTTCATCCCTGTAAGGAGTATTTATGTTTTTTTCTCGTCATTTTTCTCTCTGGAATAGGACATCTTTCATGCCAATTCCCCAAAAAGCTTCAATTGAAGAATTTAGAGATTTTTTTTTTCCCCTCTCAGTATTCCTTGGAGCCCTGTATCTGGGTTGTTCACCAGGATGATGAAGGGAACTGGGATGAGGCTGGAGCCCTGTGGAACCCCAGTAATGACAGGTGCCACAGGTGTCACCCCACTCTGTCATCCTGTGCCCAACCCGTGAGCCAGCTGCTGCCCCACCCCATGGTGCATTTATCCAGCCGTGGCCTGGACACTTTGTCCAGAAGGACCCTGGGAGAGACATCAGCAGAAGCTTTGCTCAAGTCCAAAAAGATTCCATCTCCTGGCTTTCCTTGATCAACCAGGTGGGATATCCTGCTGTAGAAGGAAATCAGAAGGACTTTCCCCTCATGGAGCTGTGACCAATTACTGTGTTGTCCTCCAGGTGTTTTCCAGTACTTCCCAGATTAATCTTTCCCATGATTTTACTGGGCACTGAAATGAGACTGACAGGCCTGTGGGTCCCAGGGTCATCCTTCTTGCCCTTCTGGAAAATCAGGACAACAGTCCCCAGTTTCCAGCCAGGTGGGACCTCCTGGATCCCCAAGACCATTCAAAATGATCAAGAGAGGCTTTGTGATGGCATCAGCAACTCTTGAAGGATTCTCAGATGAATCCCACCAGGTCCCATAGGGATTTGGAGGTTCCCAGGTCCCCCAGGGGTTTGGAGGGACCCAGCTGGCGCAGCAGACCCTGCACAAGTTCGGGGAGTTGATCATTCTTGCAGTCCTGCTGGTCCAGCTCAGGGCACTGGCACCCCTTGGTCCATCCTCTGGACACAGCGTACCTTCAACAGCTCTGCCTTGTCCCGGTGCCCTTTGGGAGGCGACACCCTCACCCTGACCAGGCCAATCCATGGCATTTCTGCCTCCTGCCACGAATAGAACTGAACGAACATTCCCCAGCTGGCAGCTCTCCAGCCTCTCTGCCCCAGGCCTGCAGCCCAGCTGGGGTGGCTGTGGCCAGGGGCAGGTCCCAGCACTTCACGGGTGCCCAGGCACACTCTCCCTCAGCCCCTCAGGCCAGGGACGAGCTCTGCCCATGGCACACCCTGGCTGGTGGATGGGAAGCTGAGGAAAAGCACTTTCCCAAACAGCTGTGAGTTGTTTCCAGGGGCCACAGGTCCCTGAAGTGCCCCCATCCCCACAGATCCAGGGCAAAAGCACCAGCACAGAGGGAGCCTGGGAAGCTCCTCCCAGCCAGCCCCTGCAGGAACTGCCCTGAGCAGGGAGCATGTCACGGTCCCTGTGAGCCTTCCCACCACCCAACAGCTCAAATCCTGACACCCTCCCAGCAAGCAGCGGGGTTGGCTGGGGGGATGGAAGAAACACTCCACAAAAACCATCATTAAAAAGCAAAGCGTGTGGCCACAGCCGCTGGTTTAACTTAGAAACACTTCAAGGGGCCCAGAGCCTTCCAAAAAACCCGAGAGCTGGCAGCTCTCCTCCCCCCCACCCTGTCCCACCCCCTTGTAGAATTCCATAAAATAAAAGTTCCATGTTCCACAAAGTTTCCCTTTGTGTGGTGGTGACGCTCTTGTTTGTGGGTCGCTGTTGGGTTGTGTTTCCCCCCTTCTTGATTCCTCTTTTCCTCCTGGCTCTCTGTGCCCCCAGCGCTCCCCACGAAGCGCAGCACCAGCACGTGCCCAGGGACACACAGAGAGGTGATGTCCCTTCTCCTGCTGGGACACGCTGGGGATGGAGAGGGAATGGCCCACAGCTCCTCCAGGGGGGAACCATCACCCCCCGTCCATGTCCTCGCCACGGCTCCTGGCACCAGGAGGGGCAGGGGACAGAGAGCACAGAGGGGCAACAGTGAGCTGAAGAGCCTGAGGCAGCTAACAGAAGAATCCCAGGTGAGGAGTCAAGGAGCCTCCAGGCGAGGTCAAACCCAGGAATAAGAACAAGAGAGAAGGGGCAGCAGTCCAGAATCCATTGTTTGCCGTCCCGTGCGCCGGCAGCAGGGCTCCCGCGGCGGGCTGGGCTCGGCCCCGGCGCTCCCGCAGTCCCCGCCCCGCCCCGCAGCAGCCGCGGGGTGTGGATGGATGGAGGCAGGCGGGCGCTGCCGGCTCCCAGCCCGGCGGGCGCCGCTCACATCATGACGTGCCGCCGGCGGTGCAGCGCCAGGTGGTCGGAGCGGGAGAAGCTGCGGTCGCAGTCCGAGCAGCGGAAGGGTTTGATGCCCGTGTGCTTGCGGAAGTGCCGGGTGAGCTCGTCCGAACGGGCGAACTTCCAGGTGCAGCCTTCCCACGTGCATTTGTAGGGCTTCTCGCCTGTGCCAGAGGAGCACCGAGGGGTCAGCGCTGCGACGACGAGCCCCCAGACCCCCAGAGAAATTCCAAACGGGGAATCCCACGGCACCGCCACCCCTCTGCCCAGGGACACGGCACCGTCACTCCCCCCAGCCCATGGGGCATCCAGGGACACCAATCCCGCCCCTACCTGTGTGTATCCTCCGGTGGGCTTTGAGGTGGGAGCTTTTGGTGTAGACCTTATTGCAGCCCTCGAAGTCGCACTGGTGGATGCGCCGCTTCTTCAGGTCCGGGGAATCGGCTCTGGGCCCCCGCGCCGCCGGCCTGCTGGGAGCAGGGAGAGCTGGAGCCACGGCCCCGGAGGCCCTGGAGCCCGCAGGGGTTTCAGGGGGATAAAGGGTGGGGAGGCACGAGCAGGAGGAGACTCACTCTCTCGGGAGGTCCTGGAAAGGCGCTGGGCCGCTCTCGGAGGCGCTGTCCTCGCTGTCGCTGTCCATGGGGTACACGGAGCCAGGGTCCATTTTCACTGGAGAGGTCCGGGAAAGGAAAGCTTTAGGGCACCAAGAGGCAAGGGGTGAGCACAGAACAGAGACACCCCCCAAAGACCTGCCTCACATCAGCGGTTCAGCCTTCCCCCTGCTCCTTCGGTGCTCCAAGCACTGCCCGGCCCTCCAGGGAATCAAATCCAACTGGGCGCACGGAGAACCCCCGGAGGGAGGAAACAACTTGGGGGCACCACCTTTGGCTGCCTGCTCCTGCCCAGAGCAGGGCAGATCCAGGCCCCCCATCCTGGCTAAGGTGGGAAGCTGGGAATGTGCTGGGAAAGGGGATTGTGGGGGGCAAAGGGAGCAGCTGAGCTGAAACCAGAGCTGCTGGCAGCAGGCAGCCAGTGGGAAGGGCAGGGCAGGCAGCCAGCAGCAGGATGGGTGGAGGACAGGCAGTGCCATGCCCCGTGTGTCCCTGCCCTCCCCATGTCCCCTGGGGGGCACAGGCTGGGGGCTGAGAGGCTTTGTATGAAAACGGCACATGGTGGCGGCAGGGACACTCCACAGTGACAAATGAGATCCCCCTCCAAGGGTGCCCCTCCACGAGGCAGGACAGACACCGTCCACCCCCCAGGTTCCAGGGTTTCCCCCCAGGTGCCCTTACCAGACCCGGCGTTCTTGCCGTCCCCCCCGATGAGGGGCACGGTAATGGCGGTGACGCCGTCCGTGGGCACGGTGGTGTAGACGACGGGGAGGGACTGCACCACCACGGGGATGGTCTGCAGGTTACCCATCTTGCTGGGCAGGTTGACGGAGGGGATGGTGTGGATGACGTGCAGGATCTGCTGCCCGCCGCTGCCCTGCGTGGAGGCCAGGATGGAGCCGGGTGAGAGGACAGCCGGGATGGCCGAGGTGGAGCTGAGACCGGAGGGCGGGACGGACACGGTGCTGGGAGCGGGAAGCGGGGGAGCCACCAGCATGGGGGAAGACTGGACCGAGGTGGGGGGCGGTGGCGGCGGGGCCGAGGCCGGAGCCACCTTGGATTTATTGAGGGAGAGATCGACGGGCTCGGCCTGGGGCTGGCTGCAGTCGCTGGCCAGCAGCTCCTCGGGGGGCTCCGTCTTGATGTCGGCCAGCAGCACCGGGGGATCGAGGGGGCCCTCAGCCAGCAGCGCCGACGAACTCATGGCGGGCGTCGCCTTCCCCTGGCCCTGCAAGAGACCCGCGGTCCGTGAGGAGGCAGGGAAACTGAGGCACGGGACGGGGGCGAAGGGGTTTTTTTAACGGGCTCTCACCAACCAACCGACCGGGGCGGCGCCTCGGGGCGGCTCCGGCCGGACGTGGGGCCAGCCGGAGGTGGGTCGCCGGGCCGGGCACGGCGGGGCCCGCCCGAGCCCCGAGGCGAGGCGGGGCCGGGCTGGTTGGTGCGTGCCCGTTAAAAAAACCCCTTCGCCCCCGTCCCGTGCCTCAGTTTCCC
>JANEHK010001863.1:504-11092 GCA_025960845.1 Tachycineta bicolor | reverse complement strand
CCAGAAACATCCCAGTGTGCTGCATCCTGCATCCCAGAAACATCCCTGTGCATTGTCAGCACCCCTGTGTGCTGCACCCTGCCTCCCGTAAACATCCCTGGGTGCTGCACTCTGCATCCCACAAACCTCTCTGCACTCTGTAACACTTGCCAGGACTCTTTTTCCAGGAGAGGACATCGCTGCTGGGTCTCCCCAACACTGCCTGAAGACTCCATGGAGTCCATCCCAAACCACTTCCCGTGGAGTCCATCCCAAACCCCGCACCCGAGAGCAGCCTCACAGCAGCCCTGTCCCTATAAAAACGCTGTAGGGGAGGTTTTGGGTGCTGGGATGGGGAAAATTTTGGGAGGGGCTGCTCTGGAATGTCACGAGTGGGGCTTTAGCATAGGAGGGATTTCAGCTGTGGGGTGTAGGTAGCACAAACCAGCGGGATCGGGGAGAAAGCCCCAAGATTAAGGAGCACTGGGGCGATCCCCGGCGGGAGGAGGTCCAGCCGACCTGGGATTTCTCCTGGTGCCGTCTTGTAAATACTGCTGACGGGAGGAATGTGCAAGCACGGAGGAAAATCCCCTTCCACCCCAGAGCATCGCCTCACAGCCTCCCTCCCGGTGGGAGCAGAGCCCTCCTGACGCTGCTTATCCTCCCAGTTCTCCTGGGGGATTTTTCCCCCGCCTTGATTTTGGTGGGGTGCACATCCCCAGCAAGGTGCAGCATCCCTGCCACTGCCACATCCCTGCTCTGCTGCAATCCCAACCTCAGCTTCCCCACTTCAGCTCCTGTGGTGGGTTTTTTTGTTTGTTTTGGTTTGTTTGTTTGTTTTTTGTTTTCCCCTCTATTTTTTAATAACCTTCCCCGGCAACTCCCTCCTCCGAGCTCCGGTTTGGGTTTTGGTGAGGTTTTAGCCAAACAAACACGGTCAAACCACCCCCTCCTAACGTGTAAAATCCCTGGAAAAGCCACAACAGCTCCGCAGGGCGGCCGAGGGTTTGCACAAGGCACTGGCGGGCTCCTGAGCTTCTCGGGCAGCCCTGCGAGCGGAGCACAGCAGATGAAATCCATTCCATTCCCCCGCTCCTTTCTGATGTGTTTTCCAGCAGGATATTCCTCGCACGCAGGTCCCTTTGCCCCCAGGGGCTTGTGGCTGGGTGCTGAGCCTGCCGAGGTGATGCTAAAGCAAGGAGGGATTGAAGTGCTGATAAAACTCTCCGGGACAATGGGGAAAATGGCATTTTCCTTGCCAGACTCCCTCTCTTTCCTCCTCTCCTCATCCCCAAAATCCCAGCAGCGGCCAAATGATGCTCAAAAAGCCACTTCAAGGATTCACTTCTCCGCTCGCAGGGGGGATTTTCCCCTCCTCCAAGAGCTGCTTTCGCACCTCTCCCGCCCCAACACTCATTTACTCCACACCTAGAGGTTCCAAAGAAGCCGTCTGGGACTGGGGAGCTGCTTTTGGGATTTTTTAGGATGTTTGGGGGGTTTTTCCTAGGGCATTTGGGGGTTTGAGGGTTCTGCTCTGGATGGTGAGAGCAGCGCTTTCTCCCCACCCTGCCCAAGAATGTTTCTGCTGATATTAAACCTGACCCGGAGGCATTTGGAAGGAGCCGACTTCCTCGCCAAGAAAATGACCTCAGCCTTTTGCTTTGGAGCTTTTTTTTTTTTTTACCTTTTTAAAGCATTTTTCTCCCCCTCCTGCCTGCCAGGCAAGAGGCGCTGCTGGGGCCTCACCCGTGTCCCTGGCACCGCTGCCAGGCTGCATCCACAGCGCCAATCCTCCAGTTCTGGGTGACTGGTGTAGGCTTTAACCTGAAAATCCCAGCTCTAAGCTGCAAGTTCCAGGTTTTTCGCCACAAAACCCCTCGCTGATACTGACAGCAGGATCCAGGGGCCAAACCTGCTGCAAGAATCCACCCTGCACCATCCCCTGGGCACGTAAGGACCTCCAAAATTCATTTTCCCAATGAAATAAAACAGGAAAAAAAGCTCAAACCGAGAGCTGATGTTGCCCACGATGTTTCTGGAAGGGATTTTTGCAAGAGCTTCCTTAACAGACTCCTCTGCATTTTTGCTTTTATTAATGTGGCGGCATTCCCAAGGCTGCTGCGATGCTTTTGCATGAGCTAAAACATCTCCTGAGTTAAAAATCCAACAAATCCAACCCCTCAGGCACCTCCACAGAGGGAAATGCTAAGGAGAGAGGAGGAAAATGCTGGATTTGGGTGTCTTCAGATGAAATTGCTCCAGCTTTAGGGTTTTTTTTTCCTCTAAATAAATATTTCTGTTGTGGAGACAGACCGAGCTCACGGGGGCAGTTTAGAAAATCAAAATGCTTCTGGAATCCTATTGGATTTCCAGTCCCCCAAAAGCTGATGTTATTGGAAAATTCTCTCATTTGACCCTAAAAATCAGTTGAGAAATGCTTTCACCATTCTCTGCTTGAACTGGTGCATCACCATCCTGGAGTTTCATTGGTACTGCACATCTCCATCCTGAATCCAGCGTCTCCATCCTGCATCCCACTTCTGCGCCCGGGATTCTGCATTCCATTTCCTCTATCCTAGAGCTGCACCCTTCAACTGCATCCTGCTTTTGCATCCCACACCCATCCCCTGGATCAGCATCCTGTGGCTGTTTCCTGCATCCCAAATCCTTCATCTGCACCGTCAGCCCTGTGCCCCATGTCCTGCATCTGCGCCCTTCATCCCACACCCTGCACCACGCATCCCACTGCTCACACCCTGCAGCTGCATCCCAAATCCCAAATCCTGTACCTGCACCCTGTGCCCTGCATTCCAACCCCTCATCCCACATCCTGCCCTGTGCATCCCACTGCTCACACCCTGCAGCTGCATCCCAAATCCTGTACCTGCACTCCGTGCCCTGCCTTCCAACCCCTCATCCCACATCCTGCACCACGCATCCCACTGCTCACACCCTGCAGCTGCATCCCAAATCCTGTACCTGCACCCTGCATTCCAACCCCTCATCCCACATCCTGCACCACGCATCCCCACTCCTTGCATCCAACACCTGCACCCTGATTCTTGCATGCCGAATCTACATCCCAGATCCTGCATCTGCGCCATGTCCCACGTGTGCAGCCTTCATCCCACATCCTCCATCTGCACCTGCATCCTCCCCGCCCCTACACCTGCCCCTGGCACCATCCCTTGTCCCGTGCCTACACCCCAAACTCTGCAATTACATCCCACCTCTCCATTCCATTTCCCACATCCCCATCCTGCTGCCTGGATCCCGAGGGCACCAACAACCCCTGATGGTCCAGTTGGCCTCACCAGGAGCTCCCAGCCCGCCCAGGGCCCAGGGTAAGTTCAGCCCATGGTCCTTACTGGGCCACACTGGGCCGTACTGGGCTGTGCTCCCTACAGCTGCACCCTGCCTGCGTCTCATCGCCACCTTCCCCAGCCACAGGACAAGAACTCCATTGCAATGAAAATCACCTGTGAGGCTGGATTGGTCCCATCCAGTCCTTCCTCCCGCTGCGCCCTGGTCCCGTCCAGACGTTTCTCCAGAGCAGGTGTGATATGGTGGAGCTGCATTCCCAACCTGGCCTGCACACAGGGGAGAGGGGAGGTTTCCCATCCACAGGGGCTCTGTTCCCCTCCCCGGCACATCTGGCGGGCAGATGTGGCCGAAAGGCCGGGATCTGCCTCCCAGATGGGGGACGAGCTGCAAAATGTCTGTACGGCATTGCAAAGCGATAACTTTTTCCTTGGAAGGCTGCATTTCCCGGCTCGTTGCACGCACTCCCCATTATCCAGGGGTGCTGCAAAACCCCTGGGCGGGGCTGGGGCTGCGTTGTGGTGCTCTGGTGCTGCAGCATCCCATGTCCTGCACCCCCATCCCATATCTGCACCCTACATCCCACCCCTGCATTCCATGTCCTGCATCCACATCTCCTGTATCCCACCTCTGCATCCCAAATCCCTCTTCTGCAACCCATGCCCTTCATCTGTTTCTTATATTCCACGTCCCTCATCACCTGTCCTGTATCCCACCTCTGCATCCGAAATTCTGCTTCTGTACCCCATGTTCTGTATCTGCATCCCATATTCTGCATCTGCCCTTTCATCCCATCTCCTGTGTCCTGCATGCCACACCTGCAGCCCCTTCCCTGTGTCCTGCATCCGTGTCACATGTTCTGTGCCTGGAAAATGGCATCTGCCTCCTAAATTCTCCCTTCTGCATCTGGGAACCTGTGTCTACATCCTAAATTCTCTGTTTGCATCCTAAATTCCCTAATTCCTTTGTCTGCATCCTGAATCCTGCATCCCACATCCTAAATGCTTCCACAGTCCCTGTTCTGTGCCCTACACATGGCATCCTGTTCCTGCATCCTGAATCCTCCACCCTGTGTTCTGCACCTACATCCTAAATCCTCAATTCCCCCATCCTGCATCTATGTCCCGAACTTATGTCCTACACCTGCATCCTAAATCCCTCATCCCATGTTTATATCCTAAATCCCATTTACATTCCAAATATTCCATCCCAAACCTGCATCCTGGCTTCTCCATTCTGCGTCCTGCATCAACATCCTAAATCCTCTATCCTGCATCCTGCATTTACATCCCCAGGCCTGTTTCCCACATCTGCATTCCAAGTTTTCCATCCTACATTCTGTATCTACATTGTGAATCCACCATCCCAAATCCCGTATCCCACATGTCCATTCTGAGTCCTGCATCGTAAATCCTACATTTTAAATCCTACGTCCCACATTTGCATCCCAAGCTCTCTGTCCCGCATCCTTCACCTACATACTGTCTCCATCTAAATCCTAAATTGTCCGTTCCCCATCCTGCATCTATGTCCTAAATCCTGTGTTCTATATCTGCATCCCAAATCCTCAATCCTGTATCTACATCTGAAATCCAAAGTCTCCATGTAACTCTTAAATACTCTGTCTCACATCTACATCCTAAATCTTCTATCCCACAATTGCATCCTGGATCCTCCATCCTGTGTTTTGCATCTTCATCCTAAATCCTATGTCCCATCTCTGCATCCCAAGTTCTCCGTGCCAGATCCTGTATCTACGTCCCAAATCCTATGTCCCACATCTACATCCTAAATCTTGTGTTCCATATCTGCATCCTGAAACCTGCACCTGTGTCCTAAATCCTACGACCCCACCTACATCACAAATCCTCTGCTGCATCCTGTGTCTAAATCCTAAACACTATCCTGCATGCTGAATCTACATCCTAAATCCTGCATCCACAGCCTGAATCCTAAATCTGCATCATAAATTCCGCTTCACATCCTGCATCTACATCCTAAATCCTGCATCCACAGCCTACATCCCAAACCCTACGCCCCACACTTGCATCCCAAATTCCCTGTCCCACAACCAACACCTACACCCTAAACCCTCCATCCCCCGTATCCCGAACCCTCCATCCTGCATCCAGCTCTGCATCCCAGGAGGCGGCGAGGAGGCCGAGGGTCGGCGGGACCCCCTGTTCCCGCTGGAGCACCATGAATTGGGGATGAGGTGGGGGCAGAAGCCCCCGGCCGCCCGCCCCGGCCGTGCTGTTGGTTTAAGGATTTGCCACGCTCCGGTGCCTCCGAGCGCGCCGGGTCCCCGCACAAAGGGCGCTTTCAGTTCAGGCACGGCCGCCCCGGCCGGCCACAGAGGAACACGGACCTTTCATCCCCCCCTGGAGTTTCCCCCGCGCACCCCGAAAGGGGAAAGGATCCCCTTCCACGGAGTTAAAAAAAAAAAAAAAAACCAAAAGGAGCCTAAAAATTAGGGTTGGAAATGATTCCCGCGGGAACGGCGCCCGGTTAACGCGCGAGATGATGGCGGAGCAGAAGCGGTGTCCAGCTTTCCCTGAAGCATCCTGGGGAGGAGGGGAAGTGCCCCCAAAATATCCCATTTACAGCAGGTAACAGGTGAAAAATTAATTTGTTTTGACAGCGAGACCCACTCGTGCAGCGAGTTGTGTCCAGCCTCACACCCCTCCACAACCCTCCCCTTCCCGAGGCATTCCCAAAGATTTTCTTTTTCATGCCCTTAGAAATATAAATTCCTGGGGGGAATGAACCAGAAAACCCTGTATTCAGCCTAATTATCCCCCCTGGCCGCAATCTGTGATCTCTGGGACAATTAAAAGCGCTTAATCCCAGCTGAAAAGCAAACAAGGTCGGAGCGCGGCGTCTTCCTGCTTTCCCCTCGCCCGCTGCCGGGGTCTCGCTCCCCAGCTGCAATATAAATATGCAATTAAAAAATCGCCGCTAATTGCTTCGCCCAAGGGGGGGTTCCCACCGGGAAAACAAAAAAAGCCGGGGAATGGGATGTTTAAAAAAAAAAAATAAAAATTAAGAAGGGGTAAACAAGTAAAAAAAGTGCATTTTTTGGGGTTGCTAATTAAACACTGATACAGCTGCAGGGAGAAATTGTGGTGATGATATCTCAGGGTTTGCACCCTGGGGTGGGGTTTTTTGGGGGGGGGTGGGGTTAATCCCTGCCTCTCCTCTCTCGCTCCAGCGCTAACAACCCCTGGCAGCTCTGGGGCTCGTTAGTCCTTCCAAAAAGCAATTAGAGAGGATGGAAAATGAGGGCAGGCGCTGCCCTGTGACAGGGCAGGAACGGGGGGACGGGGAGGGGTCATCTCCCAAACCCTGGGGCTGCTCTAGGGCTGCGGGAGAGATCCCGCAGCGGGGCTCACGCCGGCTGAGCACAGCCGCGCCTTCGGGAGGTTTGAGAGCGAACCAGGCTCACGGTGCGTCCCCCAGGGATTTATTGAACCTTCAAAACCTAAAACAGGCGCTTGGACACCTTGACAGCGTTGGGGTGCTGCTGCCAGGGCCCAGCCAGGAGGAAGAGGAGGAGGAGGAGGAGGTGGAGGAAGAGAAGGGGTGTGAGGGCTCAGGTGCCGGGCAGCCAGACTTTCTGGGTGCTGACGATGTCGCTGAGCTTGGCCTTGATCTTCAGGAAATGCCTCTTGAACTCCAGGCCGTCGCCCTGCGTGGGGACAGACAGGGGTTCACATCCCCTGCACCCCTCCAGCCCCTGGCACCCGCCTGCCGTGGTCACCCCCGCCACCCACCCTGACCCCACGCACCTTGGAGAGGCGAAAATCCACCAGAATCCTGCTCTCCATCTCCACCAGGTTCACCTTGAAGATGAGTTTGTTGTTCCTCCTGTCTGTGGTCGAGATGGTGACCTGCAAAGGGGGAAGGGGAGGGAGGGTGCCTCGGACCATTCGCTGATGACCCAGCTCGGGGGGTGCCAGCCCCGGTTCCACCCGCTGAGCCCCACCTGGTTGGTGCAGCTCATCTTCCAGCCGTATCCCATCTTCTCACACACCTCCTTCAGCGCGCGGTAAGAGCCGTCGGCGTCCAGCTTGGTGAAGAACCGCGTCATCCGCTTCACCAGCCGCTGCCACGGGCTCTGCCGCCCCAGGAAAGCGTTCCAAAGGTTATAAATCCCGCCAGGAAGGCCATAAACCCCACCAGGCTCCAGCCCCAGCTGACAAATCCTGGCTTTCGGCGAGGAAATGTTGGAAAGCTGCACCCCCTGATGGCACAAGCCAACAACCGCAGCCCAAACACCGGAAATTCTGCACAAAGGCAGCCCCAGCACCAGAAAAATGCCCTTTAATGGCACGTGTGTGATGCAGAGTTGCACCCCAAAGGTATAAACAGTGCAACCATGGACTCCAATATTGTAAATTGGATGCGAAGCTGCCTCCCAAATGCTGCAGAGCTGTACCCTGGAACTGGAAAGGTGCATTTTATAACTCAAAATACTGCAGAATTGTGCCCCAAACGACACAAGGTTGCACCCCGAGATGACAAGCCTTGCCCAGCTGCACCCCAATGCCGCCAAGCTGCTCCCCGAAGCAAAGCTGCTCCCCAAACGCCACAGAGCAGCCCCCAACCACTGCACCAAGGGCACCCTGATGCCATAAATGATGCACATTTGCACTCCAAATCTTGGGGGGTGGCACCCCGAGGGATAGAACTCACAGCTGCATCCCAGCCGTGTCAAGTTGCTCCCTGATATTCCATGTACAGCAAAGCTGCTCTTTAATGCCGTATTTCCCATGCAAAGTTGCACCCCAGTGTTTCACACAGCACAATGCTGCACCCCAGTGCTGTAAATCAGATGTGAAACTGTCCTCAAGTCCCTGGCAAAGTGACAAACTGACACTGCAAGTACTGCAATGTTGCACCCCAAATCCCACACCTCACTCCCTCAGGTGGCAAATGTTCAACAGCCACAGCCCCAACAGTTGCTCCCTGACATTATAAATACAACAGAAGATGCTTCTTAATCTTGCATATCCAAGGCAAAGTTGCACCCCAGTAGTACACAAGGTGCAACATCAGGTGGATCCTGATGTTGTAGAGACTCTGCCCCCCAAAATGCTGCCGAGTTGCGCCCCAGGATGACAAACCTCACCCAACTACACCCCAAACATTGCCAAGCTGCTCCCTGACGTTATAAATATGGCCAAGTTGCTCCTCCTCATCGTATATATGATGCAAAGTTGCACCCAATTTGTACAACGCAACGCTGGACCCCGGTGCTGTAAACGACATGAATTAACCCAAACACCCCAAGGCCACGGCAAAGTGTCACCCTGCGACTAAAAATACTGAAAAGCTGCGCCCCAAACCCTGCAAAGCCACGCCGGAGGCGACAAGTAACAAAAAGCTACGCCTCCAGTAACGCCAAGCTGCTCCCCGACGCTCCCCATCAGGCGAAGCTGCGCCCCAAACTCCGCGGGGCGGCCGCGGTGAAACCCCACGAGGATCGGCCTCGCCCGGCCGCATCCCGGGCGCCGGGAGCCCCCCGCAGCCCCTGACCTGCGAGGAGCCTGGGGTGCCCAGGAGTTGGCTGTTGACCAGCATGTGCTCGGGGCAGGCGGGCTGCGAGAAGCTGATGCCCTGCACCAGCTGGTCGATGCTTCCCGCGCCACTCTCCCAAGGCATCCCGCCCGTGCCGGGCTCCGGCTGTGACGTGGAATAGCTTGCCTTGTCCTCACTGCAAGGCAAGGGGGGGACACAAGGGTTAGGAGCTCCGGAGAGAGCCGGATGCGGGAGCTGCGCCGGGATTTTTGCAGGATCTGGGCCCATCGCAGGGGTTGGCGCCCGGCCGCCTCCCGGAGAAAACGCCGGGAGAGGCCCGAGGTGCGCAAGGAATGGCAAAGCCGTGTGGAGGGAAGCAGAGGCTCACCCCAGCGCTCCCTTCACCGGTGAGAAGTCTGTATCAGATCGGATGTGCTTGGAGAAGCCTCCAGGGGAGTCGGTGACTCCCCCCGAGGAGAGCCGAGCCCGCTTGACATCTGCAAAGGGACAGGACACCAATAATCCCCAAATCCGGGGCCACCAGCGCGATCCCCCGCAGCCCCTTACCCTTCTTGAGGGGTCTGCTGTACCACCGGTCCTTCTGGATGTCAGGAATGGTGATCCTCGCTGTGGGGCTCTCCGTGAGGATCTTGTGCAGCAGCGCTGGGGGAGACGAGGGGGTGGAGCACAATAGGGGGTGTGTGTGTGATTTGTGTGTAAATCTATGTACATATTTGTGTGAGTATCTATGTACATATTTGTGTGAGTATCTATGTACATATTTGTGTGAGTATCTGTGTACATATTTGTGCGAGTATTATCTGTGTGTATTTAGGGAGCTGCTGGGCGCTTACCCAAGGGAGCCGAATCAATCTTCTTCCAAGGTGGGAGGTAGGTTTTCTTCTCCTTCCAGTCGCTGTACTCCTGGCAGCTGTCGCTGGGCTGGTCCCAGGGCAGCTCTGGCGGGAGGTGTCACTGCTGTCACCCCCCGGTGCCACCCCCCGGGCACACACGTGGCGCTGTGGGGACGTGGTGTGCCAGGGGACGCTGCCCTGCCACGGATCCTGTGTGCTGCCCACGCATCCCACACCTCCCTGCGCATCCCATGTTTTCTCACACGTATTCCACACCTCTCCCTGCATCCCAAACTTCTCCTATGCATCCCGTACCTCCCCTCTGCCTCTCATACATCCCCCTTACACTCACATACATTCCCCTTCTGCAGCCCTCTACCCCTTCCATACATCCCTATGGATCTTCCAAACATCCTCCTCCATGTATTTCACATCTCCCTTGTGGATCCCACACCTTCCACCTCTGTGTTTCACACATCCCTCCCATCCTGTGTGTGCTCCTTCCCCACCCCACAGATCCCCTGCTGCACTTCCCCTCACACATTTCACCCATGCACCCCTTCTGCATTCCATGGATACGTTCCTGAACATTCCACAAACACTCTCCCACGTCCTCTGCACCCCTCCTGCATTTCCCCCACACCCCCTGAACACGTCACACACATTCCAAACACTCCTAGAGTCATTCCCACCTCTGCTGGCCTTATGTCACCCCCTGTGAATTCCATCCATCCCAACATTCCCACCTCTGGCCAGCACCAGCACATCAGCCTCAGTGAATTCCACCTGTCCCAACATTCCCACTTCCAACCAGCACCAGCACATCAGCCTCAGTGAATTCCATCATCCCAACATTCCCACTTCCAACCAGCACCAGCACATCACCCTCAGTGAATTCCATCATTCCAATGTTC
>JANEHK010001862.1:401-11093 GCA_025960845.1 Tachycineta bicolor | reverse complement strand
CTCCTAGCAACTTATGGGGGGGGGGGAAATTCTACAGGAAACTTAACCCTCAACATTATCCACCCTGAATTTTTTCCCATACCAACATATTATATTGAATTTAAACCTTTAAATAATATACATATATATACATGTGAATATAAATACAGATATAGTCACAGTGTTCACCGGAAAACAAGGTCCCCTTGAGGCATGCAGCAGGTCTCTCCATCCCTTTGCATCACCCACCATGTGCAGCCAGGTCCCTGAGCAAAAACAACCCCAGGAGCAGGATTATCTTTGCTGGAGGCAGACTTAATCTAAACAGTTTTTCCCAGCATTCCTCTCATGTGTACTACTGGAACCTTATCTCCATCTCTTGTTCTCAGGGGTTCAGATTGGGCAGGGCCTGCTCGGTTGGTGGAACCTCGAGTGTTCACTAACCAGGTGGCTTGTGCTAAATTAATCTCCCAGTTCTTGAAAGACCCCCCACCCAGTGCCTTCAAGGTGGTTTTAAGCAGGCCATTGCATCGTTCAACTTTCCCGGCTGCTGGCGCATGATAAGGAATATGGTACACCCACTCAATGCCATGTTCCCTAGCCCAGGTGTTTATAAGGCTGTTCTTGAAATGAGTCCCATTGTCAGACTCAATCCTCTCAGGGGTACCATGTCTCCACAGGATTTGCTTTTCAAGGCCCAGGATGGTGTTCCGGGCAGTAGCATGGGGCACAGGGTAGGTCTCCAACCATCCAGTGGTGGCTTCCACCATGGTCAGCACATAGCGCTTGCCTTGACGGGTTTGGGGAAGGGTGATGTAGTCAATCTGCCGGGCCGCCCCATACTTATACTTCAACCATCGCCCGCCATGCCATAGGGGCTTCACCCACTTGGCCTGTCTGATGGTAGCACACGTCTCACAGTCATGGATAACTTGAGAAATACTGTCCATGGTTAGATCCAACCCTTGGTCTCGTGTCCACTTATAGGTGGCACCTCTGCCCTGATGACCTGAGGCATCATGGGCCCATCGAGCTAGGAACAACTCTCCCTTGTGTTGCCAATCTAAGTCTATCTTTGACACCTCTATCTTTGCAGCTTGATCTACCTGCTCATTGTTTCGGTGCTCCTCATTAGCCCGACTCCTAGGGACATGGGCATCTACATGATGAACTTTGACAGGTAGCTTCTCTACCCGAGGGGCAATGTCCTTCCACTCATCTGCAGCCCAGATTGGCTCCCCCCAACGCTGCCAGTTGGCCTTTTCCACCTGTCCAGCCAACCCCACAGAGCATTGGCTACCATCCACGAATCAGTGTAGAGGTAGAGCTTTGGCCACTTCTCTCTTTCAGCAATGTCCAGGGCCAGCTGAACAGCTTTGAGTTCAGCAAGTTGGCTTGACCTACCTTCTCCTTCAGTGGCTTGTGCAACCTGTCGTGTGGGGCTCCATACGGCTGCTTTCCACTTTCGTTTCATCCCAACGATGCGGCAGGAATTGTCAGTGAAAGGAGCATAGAATGTTTCTTCTGCTGGCAGTTGGTTGTATGGTGGAGCTTCTTCAGCACGTCACTTGTTCCTGCTCCTCTTCATCCGTGAGACTCACAATCTGGCTGTACTCAGGAATGTGCATCCCCCAGAAACCTATGGCGCTTAGGAAAGCTTGTGTTTCCTTCTTGCTGGTCGGTGGAGACATTGCGGTGATCTTATTGATGGCCTCAGTGGGAATCTGCCGCCATCCATCTTGCCACTTTACTCCCAGGAACTGGATCTCTCGGGCAGGTCCCTTGACCTTGCTCTGCTTGATGGCAAAACTAGCTTTCAGGAGAATTTGCAGGATCTCTCTCAAACACTTCCATTGCCGTGTTCCCCCACACAGTGATGTCATCGATATACTGTAGGTGCTCTGGAGCCTCACCCTTTTCCAGCACAGCCTGGATCAGTCCATGGCAGATGGTGGGGCTGTGTTTCCACCCCTGGAGCAGTCGGTTCCAGGTGTACTGCACGCCCCTCCAGGTGAAAGCAAACTTAGGCCTGCATTCTGCAGCCAGAGGAATGGAGAAAAATGTGTTAGCAATATCAATTGTGGCATACCATTTTGCTGCCTTGGACTCCAGCTCGTACTGGAGTTCCAGCATGTCCGGCACGGCAGCGCTCAATGGTGGAGTCACTTCGTTCAAGGCACGGTAGTCCACAGTCAATCTCCATTCTCCGTCAGACTTGCGCACAGGCCAGATGGGGCTGTTGAAGGGTGAGTGGGTTTTGCTGACCACCCCTTGGGTCTCTAGCTCACGGATCATCTTGTGGATGGGGATCACAGCATCTCGATTTGTCTGATACTGTAGGCGGTGCACTGTCGAGGTGGCAACTGGCACTCGTTGCTCTTCTACCTTCAGAAGTCCTACTGCAGATGGGTTCTCTGACAGTCCAGGCAAGCTATTCAATTTCTTAATGCCCTCTGCCTCCACAGCTGCTATTCCAAAAGGCCACCTGAGTCCCTTAGAGTCTTTGTAATAGCCATTCTGGAGGAAGTCTATGCCCAAAATGCACGGGGCCCCTAGGCCAGTCACAATCGGGTGTTTCTGCTAATCCTTCCTAGTCAGGCTCACCTCGGCTTCCAATAGAGTCAGTTCCTGTGATCCCCCTGTCACCCCGGCAATGGAAATAGGTTCTGCCCCACATATCCCGATGGCATTAGGGTACACGTCACACAAGTATCAACCAAACCTTTATATTCCTATGGCTCTGATGTGCCAGACCATCGGATCCACGCAGTCCAAAAGACTCGGTTTTCCCGTGCCTCTCCCTGGCTAGAGGCAGGGCCCCTCTAGCACCGGTCATTATTCCCTTCCTGGCCACACATGGTAGAGGTTCCTTCACAGGGATCTGACATATCATCCTCACTTCTATAATACCTGGCAGCTTGGTCATGGGATGCTGAGGCTACCTTCATCTTAGTGGAACCCCCGAGGTTAGCGTTCTTGAGCTCATGCACCCGTGCTGCCAGGGCAGAAGTGGGTTTCCCATCCCACCTTCCCATGTCTTCCCCATGGTCACGCAGAAAGAACCACAGGTCAGCTCGTGGGGTGTACCCTCGCTCTCTAGCTGGGGGCTGTTGAGCTCTGACTCTGGGGCCTGTAACTCGCACCGGTGCCACATGGGAACTGTTCCTCCTCATCTCCTCCCTCATCTCCCTCATCTCCTCTCTGAGTTCCTTAATCACGGCAGAAACCTGAGCCAGCATTGGGCCACTGATCATTGTCACCCAGTTTTTTCTGAAGTTTTTAAAGCCTTCGGACTGTTCTTAAGATGGAGTCAGTCTCTTTAGCTTCTGTACAATATTAGGAGCAGTTTTTTACTTTTCTCACACATGCAACATAAACAAATCCTTTGTTTTTCATTCTCTGTGCTTTGTTTGCATATTTCTAACCTGAAAACAATTGTAACTGACAGTTAGTCTGGGCATTCGGCTGGAAGGTGATAACTCCAGAAGCCAATCCACAACCAGAACCACAAATATATAAAAAGGAAGAAATAAACAGGCAGAGGGGCTCTTGGCCTTGGTTCAGCCTTAGGCTCTCGCTGAGGAACATCTCTGCCCTGCAACTCTCTTGTCTCGTGTGGTTGCTTTGCGTGTTGCGATCACAGATCATACTCTTGTAATTTCTGAGCTTGTTGGCTACAGAACCCACTGTCTATTGGTTTTATCGGCATTAATGGCTGCAATGAATGTGGCGTATTGAGATGGTCCTAGAGTTGCCAGATTCCACAACATTTGCCCTGTGCACCTGACTTTGTCAGGGTCATTATCATGCTATCCACCCCTCCCAAAGCGTACCTCCAATACTGCCACTTCTCTCAGCTGTTGGATCACTTCCTCAAGGGTCTTCCCGCACATTCTATGATGGTGCTCCTGCATTCTGTCTCTGTGGACAAACGTGTCTCGTACACTCATTAAAAGCCGCTCCCAAAGGGAAAGGGGCCCTGGCTCCCTTATAAATACCTGATTCACACCTGAGTCCTGGGTCAAGGGTCCCAAGTTTCTTGCCTCACTACTATCTAGCTGAACGCCTGTACCTATAAGGTCCCAGACCCAAAGTAACCAGGCTGTATAAGCCTCACGTCCCCGCTGTGCAAGATCTTTTTGCAGATTACATAGACTTTCATACGACAGGGACTCAGAGATGATCTCAACCTCTGACTCCCCGTTGGGTTGTGAGGGCCCTCCTTTCTTATCCTTGTTGCCTGGGTGCTCTGATTTCACCTTATACTTCTTTGTTTCCACAGGGGCAACTGCTGCTGGCTGTGGCTGCCCCTGTGGTTCAGCTGGAACCTGGACGGTTGTAACGTCTGTGGGTTCCGCTGCTGCACCATCAGACTCTCCTTTGTCGGGGCAGGGGGAGGGTTTCCCAGCAGCTGGGGCTAATGAGGCTACTACAGGGGAAAGGTACTCCCTCAGCATCTGGCCCATCTCACGGATCTCCTTCACCCAATCTGGGTGGTTTATTCCTGAGGCGGGCTGTGGGGCAGTGTCAGGCTGTGGGGCAGTGTCAGGCTGTGGGATGGGGTCAGGCTGTGAGATGGTATCCTTATTCTCTAGGGGAGGTATCAGCATGGTTATCCAGGTCAGTCTCCCCTTATCTCTAAATGCTAAACAGAACAGGCATACCAGCAACACCAGCCACTGTGTGATGTCATTAACATTCAGAGATTTGAACCCTTCAAAGACTGGTGGGGTAGGCCCAAAGAGCTGGGTGAAGGGTTGTGAAAAAATTTCCCCTGGTGTCATTTCTTCACAGTAGGTACCGTTGTTAAAGTAACCCCAGAAACACACAGTTAGTGTATGATAGCCCTGAATCCATGTGCCCGCCTTCCAGAGGAAATTAAAAATCCACGATTTCCTCACTTCATTAACCCATATAGCAAACTGGATGACAGCCACAGTAACCTTAGTTACAGGGCCCATGTTTAGATAAGGGCCTGCAAATGGGAGGAATACGGCCACTACCACATGCCACCCGAACCAGCTCAAGCTAGACCACATGATAGACAGTGCACAACAATGTAGGCACTTAAGAACTATTATTCCTTTTTCTCCCAATGCCCCACGATTTGGGCACCAAATTCTGTCTTGGTTTGAAAAAGACAGATGTCTGCTAGGGAGAGACAGGCCTCTCTAGGAATGAGGAGTTGAAATCCTTCCTTCCGTGTTATTATAATTTGGAAGATTAAAAAAAAAACTTTTCGGTCAGAGCTATGGGGAAGGAATACCAGTCCTTTACTAGTAACTATAACAGGACAGAAAACAACAACAGTAATTATAATAATAATAAAACAGAACCAAGAACCCCGAGGGCAAATGGTGGAAGCTCCGGCGCTGATGGCTGGAAGCGGTGGATTGTCCTCTGCAGGCAGAGGGGTGCCCTGGCAGGCAAAGTGGGCAGTGCCGGAGAACCCGCAGCAGCTGGACCCAGGCTGACCCAAAAATCCAGCAGGGCAGCAAAGGAACTCCGAATTCCTGGGCGCTCCAACAGATGATAGAATTCCCAGGACCAGGCTCCTCCGTTAACTGTGGACTCCAGGCAGCTACCAGTCACCCGACTGTTCTCCCCAGCAAACCGAGAGCAGTGAGCCCACCACCCTCAACTCCCGGGAGCTTTTTCCCTCCCCCAAAACTAAGTGATCGACTTCCTTTGTCAGGGTTGAGCACCCTTTAACTATTAGTATTTTGTCTCCTAGCAACTTATGGGGGGGAAAAATTCTACAGGAAACTTAACCCTCAACACCCCTCCAAAGTCACATCGACATTTCCCATTGGTTAACCTCGCTGCCAATATCCTGGCCAGCTTTTGATAGGTCCCTGTTCTCCCCCCCACCCCAAACCACTCCACGGTTAGGGCAGGGAAAAATATCTCACATTTTTCTGTAACTAGAAAGCAAAATTGTGCCAACCCATGATATAGGCATTGGCGATATTTCTTGAACAGTAGTCAAGTTCGCCTTTATATGTTGGTGCAATACAACAGGTGCCTGATAGGAAAAGTCACATCCTTCAATTTTGACAATGTTACAAATGCACAAGTTAAATTGAGTTTCATTCACAGTAATCTCATCCACCATTATAGTGGGGCATGCTGTCCTAAGGCAGACACAAGAAGGGGAGATGCGTGCCGACACAAATGCCTCTGCCTCAGGCCCAACCAATGGAGATCTGCTCAGCAGGCTTGCAACCAGCACCCGCGGTTCAGCAGGTGTTGATGTCTGCACAGCCGAGTCTGTCGTGATTGATTCGGAGAAAATACACAAGGTTCCCCTGGATGCCTTTGGTCCCTTGGGTGATGGCATGAGTGCTTTCTTGATGGGGAGGTCCAGGGCCACCATTCAGGGTATCATGGTGCACCTGGGACTGATTGATGCGGATTTTTAGGGACCGATTCACACAATGGTCTCCACACCCACCCCCCCCCCCCCTCTGGCTATTCCAAAAGGCACACAAATTGCTTAACTTGTTCCTTTTAAGTCTTCTGTTTCCAGAACCGAGGACCGGTCGCGAGGAGACAGTGGTTTCGGCTCTACAGGGCCACCTCCGGTGCGCTGGACTGCTGTCCTGACCAAAGACCGTCCTGAGACGCTGTGGACCGTGTTCATGGCTGGTGCCACGCTGTCGGAGATTCACCTTCGTGGCCTCCTAGATACCGAGGCCGACGTGAGAAATTTTTCCAGGAACCTTTCAATTTGATCACGGACTCCGCCTATGTTGTTGACATCGCACAGCGCTTGAGTTGTTCAGTTTTGAAGGAGGTCAGTAACCCTGCCTTGTTTAATTTACTGAATGCTCTGTGGTGTGCAATTCAGGCCAGAGTTCATCCATAATACGTTCTGCATGTACGGAGTCACACTAATTTGCCAGGATTTGTAGCGGAAGGTAACGCAAGGGCTGACAAGTTGGCTAACCCAGGGTGGGTAGCCCCTCAGCCTGACGTGCTCACGCAGGCCAAGGCATCGCATGGGTTTTTCCACCAAAATGTGCATACGCTGCAGAAGCAGTTCCAAGTGACAGCCACTGAGGCTCATGAAATTGTCGAGTCGTGTGACGATTGTCACGCCCTTGGTGCGCCATTGCCGGCAGGGGTTAATCCCAGAGGCCTTAAAGCCTTGGAGCTTTGGCAGACCGATGCTACCCAGGTCGCCGAGTTTGGCCGGCTCAAGTATGTGCATGTCACGGTGGACATGTTCTCCTCTGCAATGTGGGCTTCTGCTCACACAGGAGAGAAAGCCCGAGATGTCATTGCCCACTGGAGGCAGGCCTTTGCTGTTCTTGGCATACCTTCTGCTGTGAAAACCGACAATGGTCCTGCTTATGCCTCGCAGCAGGTACGGCAGTTCCTACAGTTATGGGGTGTGTCACATAACTTTGGCATCCCTCATTCTCCAATGGGACAGGCGATTGTAGAACGCAATCATGGTACACTCAAGCGTGTTCTTCAGAAATAAAAACGGGGAATGCAGGGTGAAACCCCACACGGTCAGTTGGCAAAGGCTTTGTACACCATCAATCACCTTACGGTGCCGCAGAACTCAAATAATCCTGTCATTTTGAACCATCATCTCTCGTTGCAGGTTTCGGACGGTGAGCAACAGCCTCGAGCGAAGGTACGGGTCCGAAATTTAGTCACCAAGCAATGGGAAGGACCCTATGACCTCATCGCTATGGGACGAGGGTATGCGTGTGTGTCCACAGACACTGGGACACGCTGGCTACCTTCAAAGTGTGTCCGTCCTGACCTGCGACCACAGAGGCAGAATTCAGCTGGCAGGCAAGGTGGAAGCCGTGATCAACTTTTAAACCACCAAGTGGATGAATCCTCAAGTGATCACTCTGATGATTCCTCCACAGACAGTGATTGAATTTGTATATATTCCCTTTATAAATTGGGTCATTTTTCTTTTTATGTTTTTTCTTTTTTTAAAGTTAAAAGGGTGAGGTGTTACCCTGGTTTTTCTGAGTTTTTAAAGTCTTTTGAAATGGAGTCAGATCTTTTTAGTTGCTGTAGAATAATTGAGCAGTTTTCTACCTTTTCCCACAGATGTAACATAAACAAATCCTTTGTTTTTCATTCTCTGTCCTTTGTTTGCATATTTCTAACCTGAAAATAATTGTAACTGACAATTGGTCTGGCCACTGAGGCTGAGGGGTGGAAACCCCAAAAAGCCAATCTTTTGCTAGACCCACAAATGTATAAAAATTAAGAAATAAGCAAAGGGACTCTCTTCTCTCTGCTCTCTGGGCTGTGAGCTGGATCGGAAGGACCTCTGCAAAAGTCTCTTGTCTATGTGCGACTGCTTTCGTTGTCTCGGTGACAGTCCACCACCCTGTAAGTCCCCAGCCTTTGAACAGTTCTTTGATCCAATCCTCAGATTCGTGCTTCACTTGTCCGATCAAGCTGTTCATGCTTCGAAGGGCAGCATGGATGTTTGGAGCCTTCGAGGTCAGGTTTAGGCAACACAGTCCTTCAAATTCCTGGCATTCATGTCCATGAAGTAACAAGATAATCTATAGCAGCATGGTTCTGGAGAGTGGCCTGTCTGGTAATTTCCTCATCTTCTAGGAGAGAGCTGATGGAGGTGGACGTTAAATTTGCCTGTTTGACTACCCAGCACTCTAGATGGCCCAATTCACCTAGAGCTTTGGCTGCTGCGACCCACGGAAGGAACAGGGACACAGCGACTCTTTTTGACTTGGCCCAATGAAAAATTTCTGAATTACAATTTGGATCCAATTGGTCAGCACTTCTCTTTTGAATTTTGTTTGCCAATTTGTTTTTGTGAGTCCATTCACCAATTAAAGTCTGGTTGAGTGTCAATACGGACAACCACTCTATGGTACATGGCCCTCCTAAAAGCCGAGATGGAATTCCGGCCCATAATGGAATTCCTACCATGTGATTGGGATATGCAAATCAATCACACAGAGATGAGAGATTTTCGCAGGGCAGAGAGTTCCTCCAAGCGAGCTCAAGGCTGAGCCAAGCCCAGAGCCCCCAGCCTGTTTATTTCTTACTTTTTATACATTTGTGGGTCTGGCTATAGATTGGCTTCTGGAGTTTTCAACCCTCAGCCAAATGGCAAAACCACCTGTCAGTTACAATTGTTTTCAGGTTAGAAATATGAAAACAAAGGACAGAGAATGAAAAACAAAGGATTTGTTTATGCTGCATGTGTGAGAAAAATGTAGAAACTTCTCCTAATATTGTGCAGTAGCTAAAAGGTCTGACTCCATTTTATGAACAATCAAAAGGCTTTAAAAAACTCAGAAAAACCAGGGTGATACTACCAGACAGGTGGACATAAGATTCTCTGTTGATGCAGTGGACAAACATATGTTTTCCTGCGGAAGTGTCTGTGCCAGGGTCACCCAGGCGTTTTGACATGGCTGAGAGATGATCCATGCAGCTGCCAGACTGTTCAGCAACAACAAGATGACAACTTGTATGGGGTTTATCACAGGGTTGAGTGTGAGGTAGGCTTTCTCTAAAAAGAAAAACAAACATTTTTAAAACATGTTAAAAGTTTCTGTTTCTGACGGAAGGAGTCCACATCTAGGAAGATTCTTTTTCTTCCATCTGGCAGCGTCTTCTTTTGGATGCAACGGCTACTTGCCTCTTATCCCCTTCTGCTGGAGCTGGATTTTTAGGGACAAAAGGTTTCACCCACTTCTGGGGAATCCACCGAGGGCCTGAGGGAGTGGCCACGCACGCATAGCCATGACCCCAGGTCATGAGCTCATAGGGACCTTTGGTTTCCCAAGTTTCTGGATCCCTAATCATGACCGGGGGACGCTGAGACAATTTGAACTGATTGCCACTGTTAAAATGGCGTACCACTGGTGGACTCATGTTTTCAAATGAACAGTTCAGAAAATTGATGGTAAACATGGCTTTGCAGAGTTTCTCATGTGGAGACATCCACACAGTTGTACTACTCTGTCTAGCCAGGACCTGTTTGAGCATCTGATGTGCTCGCTCAACCACAGCTTGACCTGTGGGGAAGTGAGGGAGGCCAGTTTTATGTTCCACTCCCCACTGCTGGACAAACTCCAGGAACTCCTTGGACGCGTACGCTGGGCCGTTATCAGTTTTGATTCCTTTTGAAATCCCCAACACTGAAAAAGCTTGTACTAGGTGTTTCTTGGCATGTTCAGTCTTTTCCCCTGCATGGGCAGAGGCATACACTGCACCTGAATGTGTGTCAATGCTTACATGAACATATTTGAGGCGTCCAAAACTAGGAATGTGCGTGATGTCTGTCTGCCATACCTCACAACTGCCAAGGCCCCGGGGGTTAACTCCCATACCCATCGATGGCATCGCTTGGACCTGGCAGTTGGGACAGGTGGCCACAATGGTTCGAGCCTGGCTCCGTGTTAGTTGGAACTGACGGATCAGGCCTGGCACATTTTGATGGTATTGTTGGTGACTCAGCTTTGCCTGTTGGAAGATATCAGGGAGACATGCATTTTCAACAGGTGCAGCAAGGGAATCTGCCTGATGATTCCCCTCTGCAATTTCACCTGGCAAATCATTGTGTGATCTTACATGCATCACATAGAATGGATGTTCTCAATGAGAAATTAAATAAATTAGCTTTGAAAGCAATCTGAAGAGATGTTCATTGTCAATGTCTTTGAGCACAGCCTGCTCCGCTCTGGACACTACCCC
>JANEHK010001861.1:0-11095 GCA_025960845.1 Tachycineta bicolor | reverse complement strand
CTTACCTCCTCTGGGCTGAATAGTATTTTTAAAATAGAATTTAGCTCCTCCCATGGAAACACATTGGGGCCCAAAAATTGATCTACTTGATTTGAGACCCCAATGGGATCCTCTACAAGACTCCCCAGTTCCTTTTTAAAATTACGGACCTCAGAGGCCGTAAGAGGAGCGTTCACAAATCCTACTCCTCCAGCAGTCCCTCCCATCGGGACCTCTCTTAAGGGGAAGAGTTTCGCCCTGGATCTTGTATTGCAATAGGGCCCTTCTAAAGTCTCAGTTCTTTGGGTTGGAGTACCTTCACTATAATCATTACTGGGGGAGGCTTCTGGGCTTGACATGGGAAGACTTAATTCCCAGTCTGGAGGTGGAGCTGGGAGTGTGGATGGAGAGGGGGAGGATGCGGAATTAGGGGAGACTGAGGAAAGAGCAGAGGAAGCTGCCATGCGGTAAAGGGCCTCCTTGTTAGGATTGAGTGGTGTTTCTGCTAGAGGTGCATTTCCAGAAAAATTGTTTGGACCCGCTTGGGGTATTTTCTCAGAGAAATTCCTAGAAACATTCATAGAACCCGCTAGGGGTGTGTTTACGGAAAAATTAATAGGACCCGCTTGGGGTATACTTCAAGAAACATTAGTATGACCCACTAGGGGTGTATCTTTAAAAACATTCACAGGACCCACTAGGGGTGTGCTCATGGAAAAATTAGTCGGAGGGGAATTGGGAATAGAAGGGGTATCAGGACATGTAGGTGGAGGGGGTAGATGGTCGAGAGGGTCCCAAGTAGGGTACTCCTCTTCCTTTCTTTCATCCTTGTTCTTTCCCTGCTCCTTGATTTTGCATACCCTTATGTGTTTCTCTCCTTGGTTAGGTTTCAACCAGCAGGCCGCATATTTTAGTTGTTCAGTCTCTATATCTCCTTGGGCTCACAAGTGTTGATTTAATAGCGAGCACATCCAAGGGTCAGTTGTGCCTTGCCAAGGCCATTTTCCTGGTAGGTTAAGGGTCGGCCACACCTCTACACAATAGTGGATCATCTTAATCCGATCCAAAGCCTTGGTTCTTTCATCTTGGTCCCATTGCTCTAACAGGTCTCCTAGTGGACAGCCGGGGGGAATGTTAGTGACTCTCTCTTTCTGGGTGTTAGTTATCTTTTTCTTCTCCTTTTCCTCCTCCTGCTCTGGAACTTGCCGTCGTTTACTCATACACGCACCCATTCTCCCTAGGTCAACAAAAAGATTCTAATGGTGCCTTTACCCAAACGGAAAGAGTACTTCAAGGCAACACAAAACAAAAACTCTTTGACCTTTCTTTAAACTAAAACCTCTTTAAGGTGCCCCTACACAAACGGAAAGATAAAGACGGGCTACTCAAACTATAAAACTCCACTCACTCTGTAGGGCTTAACCACCTCGGGGCTACAACCGCTACTTCCTCTCTCTCACCCTCGAGGACCCGTAGGTAGCTCTTCTAACCCTGCCAGTCCCCGGGATAGCCCGCCGGCCCCCTTGACCCTGCGTCCGGATGGAGCTAGACTCCCCGCCCAACGCAGGTCCCACACCCGGATAATCCACTCCTACAGAGCAACCCCGCCCGATGTGGGATCCCGAGCCTCAGCCACTATCCCCTCTCTCTCGCCCGCAGAATTCTCAAGCCCCCGTAGACAGCCGGTCAACCAAGGCCTAGGGTTCCAGGTACCGCCTACCGCCAGAGCCTGATCCGCGGTGCACGACTTACTCAACTCCCCTACGTTTGACTCCCTCGCGCTTCAGAAGTCCCCTAATCACTCTCACCTCTGCAGCCGGACAGCGTCCTGTCCCCTGCCAGTGCAGACTGCACCCGGACAGCGTGCCTCCTTGCACCCCCGACCAGTGCAAAACCTCACACTCACTCCGGCCTCCACTATCCAGCACCCGGACAGCATGCCTCTCTACTAGGCACCCCCGACCAGTGCCACCACCAGGCCTACTGCACCCGGAAAACGTACCCCGACTGGGCACCCCCGACCAGTGCCGATCTTAGGCCTACTGCACACGGACAGCGTACCCCTATACTGGGCACCCCCGACCAATGCAGCACTTCCCCAACTAGGTAGCCTGTGGGCCCGCCCTTAGGACCTCAGCCACTACCCTAGTCTGTGGACCCTCTTACCCCTGCACCCGGATAGGGCCAGACCCTCCGCCCAATGCAGGTCCCACACCCGGATAATCTGCTCTCCTGGGGCCAACCCGACCAGTGTGGGAATCAAGGGCCACACGCACTACTCCTCTTTCGTGGGGGGGTCCTAGTGGGGCCTTCCTCCCAATCACCCTGCGACGTGCCACTCACACCCTAGTTTTCCTCCGCACGTCCGGAGGGGGGCCCACTACGCCTCTGGAGACGCCTCACCCACTCGGTCTCCACTCGCTTCCCCCTTTTCCCGGCCGGCACCCTTGCGGGAGTCCGAAACCGCGGTACTAAGGGGTCCGCACTCGCTTCGGGGGTCCGAGCTACCGGCCCCTGTCTCACTCACTCCTCACTCGCACGCCTCCACTCCCACCACCGGCTTTACTTACCGGTTCTCCTCGGCGCTGTCTTCGGCGGTGGTGTCCTCGCTGTTCTCCGCCGGCGTCCCTCGGTGTCCTCGGGTCCGGAGCAGCCAGCTGTCCCGAAGAGCTGGATCCTCTTCTGGGCATTGCTTATCCCGGACAAGACCCCCAGATTGTTAAAAACGACCAGGGCAGGAGAACAAGTTTACTCCTTTCAATGCCTTTATTAAGCAGCTCTTTTTGAAAGGGGTAGCTCGGGGAAGGCCTATGCCACCACTGCTCCCGATGGACACCGCCGAGGAGAAGGTCTGCATCGAATCTGCGCAGCTGCAGAGTCGGGAGCCTTGCCTCACGGGAGTCCCTCAGGTCTTGCTCGCACTGTGTTTTGGGCCAGGGGGTGTCTCCCAGTAGGTGCCTCTCAAGTCAGGGTGAGATCCTGGATGTCTGTCCGGACAAGTCCACAGGTGCCTGAAGGTTTTCCTCACCCGTTGGTACCTCTCAGCTTGTTGGAAGTGGTGCTGGCTCGTTGTTATTAGGGGTTGTTGCTTCCTACTGCACTTCCGGCTGAGGGGTGCACCTTGGGAGTCCCCCTTCATCTCCATATAGGGTGGTACCTCATGGAGGGTGGCTGGTCTCTGGGCGGGCTCTGGGTGGTGCCTCCAGGCTGATGGGCAGATGGGGTGGAGCTGATGGCAGGCTGGCAGTTGCAGTGTCTCGGTGGGCGTGTTGCTGAGCTCGGTGGGCCAATCAGGGAGCAGTGGCTTCCTGACATGGGATAGGGTAAGGGGAAACTGGGATTGAACAATGGAGTCCAGGGGCCTAACTCAGGATAAGGTAAGGAGGAATACACAACCTTAGGGGTTAAACTGGGGTCTGGGGTACACAGAACAGATAACAGGGACAGATAACATCAATACATAAAACTGGTAACAAGAACAAGTAACCTTAATACTGTTCAACCTGACACACAAACTCTTAATACTCTGCACTTTTCTTCATTTTATTCCTCACAATCCCCCCTCTTTTTCTTTGATCGGGTTCTTGACCCGCATCAATCTCATTTCTTTACTAAAAAGACATGTCTTTCATTTCTTGATATTGATGGTACAGTCTTTCAGCTGATCCCAATTTTTTTTCATCAGTTGTCAATTTGTACATACCTGTGGGTTTCCCCTGGTTGTTTTCTGTCATTTGGATGCTGGCCTGTACTGTGGAGGTAACAGTCCTGATTAAACATGGGAGAATGCAAGGGATGAGAAGGAGGCTGGCTATTGCACTTAAAGCTATAAAGGCAACTTTCTTCCACCAGGATCCTCCTAGTGACCAAAAGTTGTCCCACCAGTCAGTGTTCATAAGGGGAGTCCACTCTTGGGTGCCCACATATGCAATTTTTCTTATTTCTTTTGAGATGTTTCTGATGACTTCACTCCTGTCATCAATTTCTAGGCAGCATTCTGACGAGTTGAATTTCCCACATATGCCACCTTCATTGGCTACTAGGTAGTCTACTGCCAACCTAATTTGGTATACTACAGCTCTAGTTTGAGCCAATTGGTGACTTATATGGTCCAGAGCTAGGGCTGTTCTGTTTGAGATGACTTCTAAAACTGCTTGTAATCTGATAATTCGATTGAGCATGTAAATAGGAGTCCTATACCCCCATGATCCATCCTGAGCCCAGGTGGCTGGCCCATAGGTCTTGATTATTTCTTCGGGGGTCCAAACCGTTCCTTTCCAGGTTTGTGTGCTGTCCATGTTTATAAGAGTTCTCTTTTGCCTGTTTTTCTCTAAGTGGTCGTATAGGGGCACCCCTAGTCCTCCCCCTGACTCCTTAGGCAATAAGAAGAATGCTGGTTTGATAATACCTATTGTGCAACTGCCTGCCCAGTCCCCGGGAAGGTGTGTATAGGCTTTATCCCCACAAATCCAAAACAAGTGATCTGGGGCTTTCCAAGAGGTGTTCCGGGGGTCGAAGGGATGTCTCCAGTATATGGATATTTCTCTTAGTTCTGAGAAGGGATTAATTCTCTTTCCAGTACACTGGTGTAACTGGTACCCTTCATGGTACATGCACCCAGTCTCCTTTCTCCCAATTGCCCAGTATGTCTCGGGCTCTCTGGGGATCCATTTTTGAGCTCGTTCTCGGATGGTTAGGGACCTTTTACAAGCCATCTTTCCCACAAATGTTTTGTATCGCTTCCCTGTACGCCGTATGCATTCTTCCCCAATAATTTTAGATTTTAAATCCCATTGTTCTTTTTCTCTTTTCCCAAGCTGAGGGGGCTTTTGTTGTATTTTCTTCCACCTCAGGATATCTAACGGGGTTAGACTGATTCCCTCCCAAGGCCATACATCTGACATTTGGGTGCTACCACAGATCCAACAATCAGTGATGTTCAGTTCATGACTTATTCTTTCGACTAAGTCAATGAACAGATTTTTCCTGAGGGGTTCATCTGTTTCCATTCTCTTTATGTTCAGAGGCTTTTCTTTTATAAGATCTTTCACTCCTTTCACATCATTTACTTTTTCCATACAAAACCACTCTCTGATAGGGCACTCCTCAGTCAGGCGCTGCTTGAAAGTAGCAGCATTCTTTGCTACCCAATATTGTTTACCCTCCTCTTTACGGATGGAGAGCTGAGTGCCATCAAAACAGGTGGGGTTCACGTTTGTATGTATTCTGATTAGGGATTCTTGGTCTTCCCCATCTTAAATGGGGGAGTAACACTTCGAGCAAGCTCCGTTGGCATACCTGCTTATTATTAGGACTAACAAGAGTCCCCCCAGGAGTCCAGTGTGAACTGTTTCCATCCTACCTCAGTCTCACCTGGTCTTGCCTCCTGGCCCTTAGAGCTCCTCGGGGCTAATACTTAGAATCCCTTTGCTTAAAAACTCCCACCTTTCTTAATTGTTAATTTAGTTCCCCTAGAGCATGCTCTATGAGAGAGTCTCTAAAGTGCAGAGTAAAAACTTTATAACAATGTTAATTACAATAACTTACAACATGTACACAACTTTACAATACTTTCATAACTTTTTCCTGGCACTCAAGGTAAGTCACTGCTGCTTAGTCTGTTACTTAGTTTGTGTCCTCTTCTTGAGCGTGAGCTTTAGTGTACCGGGTTGTGGTGTGACAGTCCACTCCGTGTGGCTGGGTGAGGTAGTTGGTTTCGATGGCTGAGTAGGGGGTGGCACTGGTCCTTTTACTCTAGTAATGTGTGTCCAGCCCTTCTCCTGAGTCCTGATTGCTGTGTGGGTGGTGAGGAGGACCTGGAAGGGACCTTCAAATTTGGGTGTTAATGAGGCACTGTTCCAAGATTTCACTAATACCCAATCCCCAGGGTTAATTTGATGGACTTTTGAATCGAGGGGCGAGGTTTGGGGAATATATCCCTTCTTCTGGAGATGTTCTATGGTTTTCCCAATGGTTTTTAGGTATTCCCGTGCTATGTCTTCTCCAGATTGATAACTCCCCGTCCCATAAGGTGTTAATAAGAAGGGAAGTCCGAACATCATCTCGTAAGGGGAGACCCCTATATCCGACCTGGGTCTTGCCCTAATTCTGAGAAGAGCGAGAGGCAGGCACTTGAGCCAACTCATTTGGGTTTCTTCTATTAACTTAGTTAGTACATTTTTAAGAGTCTTGTTCATTCTCTCAACTCTTCCTGAGCTTTGAGGGGGCCAGGGTACATGGAGTTTCCATTTTACCCTTAGTGCTTTAACAACCTCTTGTAATATGCGAGCAGTGAAGTGGGGTCCTCTGTCTGAGTCGATGTTGTTTACAAGGCCATACCTGGGAATTATTTGTTCCAGAAGGGTTTTTATTACTACATCCGCAGTCTCTTTTCTGGTGGGAAAGGCTTCTACCCAATGGGTCAGATGGTCTATTATTACAAGGAGGTGTTTATAGCCCTGAACTAGTGGCATTTCTGTGAAGTCTATTTGGATGCTTTGAAATGGTCTCAAGGCTATTTCCCTTCCCTCTAGTGGAATCTTTCTTAAGGCTCGCTGGTTGACCTTCCGGCAAATAATACACCCCTGAGTTATAGATTTTGCTAACTCATACACTCCCAAACACAGATATTCTCTCAGGAAGTGATCACATAGCCTCTGAGTTCCCCAATGGATTGACTCATGGATCTCACTTAGCATTTTCCTTGCTAGGGGTTTATTTAAAAACTTTCTCCCATCCAATGTCACCCATTCACCATGTTTGCCTGGCTGCATTCCCAATTCTTTAATTAGTTTTAATTCCTTCTCTTCGTATATCGGCTTCTCTTTCTCTTCCCTTTCCCCTGAGACTTCTGCTAGGGCTAAGACCTTGATGGGTTCCCCTGACCCGCAAGCTGCCTTTTCTGCTTATTGGTCTGCTGTATACTTGCTGTTTTTACTTCTAAGATGCCTTCCTCCAGCAGTTGTTCTATAACAGGTACCAGTCCTTTTTTCCCTTCTGGAGATACAGGATATTGCTTTACCCGGACCGGGGAAGTCCCTGCTTGTATTTCAATTTTAATAGGTGGGATATCTAGGAGACCAGTTTTCCCTACCTCAGCCCATACTTTCGGGTCAGTTTCTTCTAAATCTTTGGCTGTTAGCTTCATGATTTTCACCCACATTTTTCCCTTTTCCGGAATGACTCCTACACCCAACTGGACTTGCAAGTCTCTTCCCAGCAGATTAGTTTCCAACTCGGGTAAGTATATAAAATCAGCGGTGACTTGCCAAGAGTTCCCTTTTATTTTGACATCAGTTATAATGGGAGCTTTAAATGGTTTTCCCTCTGCTCCCATCACCTTGCAGGTTTTCGTGCTGACGGTTATTCCTGCGGGGAGTTTTTTAAGGCTGGAGTGATCTGCTCCTGTGTCCACCAAAAATTCAAAGTCTTCCTGATGGGGACCTACTTCAAAGTTTACCATGGGCTCTTCTTGATGATACATGGGGTCCCCTATTGTATAGAGCCCACGACACCCCTAATCCTCATCCTCTTTTCCTTTTAGTAGCTTTTCTAGTTTATCTTGCTCTCTTGCAATCGCTTCATCAAACGTTATCTTCTGACAGTCTCTCCGCAAGTGTCCCTTTTTCCCACAATAGAAACATGTCCTCTCTTCCCCTGTTCTCTTTAGGGTTCTCCAAGGTGGAGTTGTGGGTGTTCCTCGTCTCTCTCCTTTAAACCTTGTACTTTGCCTGCCTGGTGGATCCTGATTCTTGACTACCCCGGCACTTTCTTTCGCTACAGCCACCATTATTTTTGCTTTGGCTCTAGTCTTCTCCTCCTCTCTTCTTAAGTAGACTTTTAGGGCTTCTCGTAATAGTTCATTTATTCCTCTCTCCTGCCAATCTTCTATCTTCTCTAGTTTTCTCCTTATATCTGGCCACGATTTACTGACAAACTGGGTCTTTAATAATATCTGGCCCTCGGGGCTATCAGGGTCTATGTTGGAGTATAACTGGAAGTTCCTTTTTAATCGGTTCAGCCAGGCGGCTGGGGTCTCTTCCTTTCCTTGCATGCTGTCAAAGGCTAATTTGGTGTTGTTACTTCGGGGCACTGACTCTTTGATTCCTCTCACTATTAAATTCTGGTAGTCCTCCATACTTCTCCTGTCTTCCTCCCGGTTGGGACTCCATCTAGGGTCCACTATGGGCAATTTGATGTCACCTGGAGGACCTATTCTATTCTCTCTTTCCCATATTCTCATCCCCGCAGTGCGGATCATTCTTACCTCCTCTGGGCTGAATAGTATTTTTAAAATAGAATTTAGCTCTTCCCAAGTGTACACATTGGGGCCCAAAAATTGATCTACTTGATTTGAGACCCCAATGGGATCCTCTACAAGACTCCCCAGTTCCTTTTTAAAATTACGGACCTCAGAGGCCGTAAGAGGAGCGTTCACAAATCCTACTCCTCCAGCAGTCCCTCCCATCGGGACCTCTCTTAAGGGGAAGAGTTTCGCCCTGGATCTTGTATTGCAATAGGGCCCTTCTAAAGTCTCAGTTCTTTGGGTTGGAGTACCTTCACTATAATCATTACTGGGGGAGGCTTCTGGGCTTGACATGGGAAGACTTAATCCCCAGTCTGGAGGTGGAGCTGGGAGTGTGGATGGAGAGGGGGAGGATGCGGAATTAGGGGAGACTGAGGAAAGAGCAGAGGAAGCTGCCATGCGGTAAAGGGCCTCCTTGTTAGGATTGAGTGGTGTTTCTGCTAGAGGTGCATTTCCAGAAAAATTGTTTGGACCCGCTTGGGGTATATTCTCAGAAACATTAGTAGGACCCACTAGGGGTGTATCTTTAAAAACATTCACAGGACCCACTAGGGGTGTGCTCATGGAAAAATTAGTCGGAGGGGAATTGGGAATAGAAGGGGTATCAGGACATGTAGGTGGAGGGGGTAGATGGTCGAGAGGGTCCCAAGTAGGGTACTCCTCTTCCTTTCTTTCATCCTTGTTCTTTCCCTGCTCCTTGATTTTGCATATCCTTATGTGTTTCTCTCCTTGGTTAGGTTTCAACCAGCAGGCCGCATATTTTAGTTGTTCAGTCTCTATATCTCCTTGGGCTCGCAAGTGTTGATTTAATAGCGAGCACATCCAAGGGTCAGTTGTGCCTTGCCAAGGCCATTTTCCTGGTAGGTTAAGGGTCGGCCACACCTCTACACAATAGTGGATCATCTTAATCCGATCCAAAGCCTTGGTTCTTTCATCTTGGTCCCATTGCTCTAACAGGTCTCCTAGTGGACAGCCAGGGGGAATGTTAGTGACTCTCTCTCTCTGGGTGTTAGTTATCTTTTTCTTCTCCTTTTCCTCCTCCTGCTCTGGAACTTGCCGTCGTTTACTCATACACGCACCCATTCTCCCTAGGTCAACAAAAAGATTCTAATGGTGCCTTTACCCAAACGGAAAGAGTACTTCAAGGCAACACAAAACAAAAACTCTTTGACCTTTCTTTAAACTAAAACCTCTTTAAGGTGCCCCTACACAAACGGAAAGATAAAGACGGGCTACTCAAACTATAAAACTCCACTCACTCTGTAGGGCTTAACCACCTCAGGGCTACAACCGCTACTTCCTCTCTCTCACCCTCGAGGACCCGTAGGTAGCTCTTCTACCCCTGCCAGTCCCCGGCATAGCCCGCCGGCCCCCTTGACCCTGCGTCCGGATGGAGCTAGACTCCCCGCCCAACGCAGGTCCCACACCCGGATAATCCACTCCTACAGAGCAACCCCGCCCGATGTGGGATCCCGAGCCTCAGCCACTATCCCCTCTCTCTCGCCCGCAGAATTCTCAAGCCCCCGTAGACAGCCGGTCAACCAAGGCCTAGGGTTCCAGGTACCGCCTACCGCCAGAGCCTGATCCGCGGTGCACGACTTACTCAACTCCCCTACGTTTGACTCCCTCGCGCTTCAGAAGTCCCCTAATCACTCTCACCTCTGCACCCGGACAGCGTCCTGTCCCCCGCCAGTGCAGACTGCACCCGGACAGCGTGCCTCCTTGCACCCCCGACCAGTGCAAAACCTCACACTCACTCCGGCCTCCACTATCCAGCACCCGGACAGCGTGCCTCTCTACTAGGCACCCCCGACCAGTGCAACCACCAGGCCTACTGCACCCGGAAAACGTACCCCGACTAGGCACCCCCGACCAGTGCCGATCTTAGGCCTACTGCACCCGGACAGCGTACCCCTATACTGGGCACCCCCGACCAATGCAGCACTTCCCCAACTAGGTAGCCTGTGGGCCCGCCCTTAGGACCTCAGCCACTACCCTAGTCTGTGGACCCTCTTCCCCCTGCACCCGGATAGGGCCAGACCCTCCGCCCAATGCAGGTCCCACACCCGGATAATCTGCTCTCCTGGGGCCACCCCGACCAGTGTGGGAATCAAGGGCCACACGCACTACTCCTCTTTCGTGGGGGGGATCCTAGTGGGGCCTTCCTCCCAATCACCCTGCGACGTGCCACTCACACCCTAGTTTTCCTCCGCACGTCCGGAGGGGGGCCCGCTACGCCTCTGGAGACGCCTCACCCACTCGGTCTCCACTCGCTTCCCCCTTTTCCCGGCCGGCACCCTCGCGGGAGTCCGAAACCGCGGTACTAAGGGGTCCGCACTCGCTTCGGGGGTCCGAGCTACCGGCCCCCGTCTCACTCACTCCTCACTCGCACGCCTCCACTCCCGCCACCGGCTTTACTTACCAGTTCTCCTCTGCGCTGTCTTCGGCAGTGGTGTCCTCGCTGTTCTCCGCCGGCGTCCCTCAGTGTCCTCGGGTCCGGAGCAGCCAGCTGTCCCGAAGAGCTGGATCCTCTTCTGGGCGTTGCTTATCCCGGACAAGACCCCCAGATTGTTAAAAACGACCAGGGCAGGAGAACAAGTTTACTCCTTTCAATGCCTTTATTAAGCAGCTCTTTCTGAAAGAGGTAGCTCGGGGAAGGCCTACGCCACCACTGCTCCCGATGGACACCGCTGAGGAGGAGGTCTGCGTCGAATCTGCACAGCTGCAAAGTCGGGAGCCTTGCCTCACGGGAATCCCTCAGATTTCGTGCACACTGTGTTTTGAGCCAGGGGGTGTCTCCCAGTAGGTGCC
>JANEHK010001859.1:0-11104 GCA_025960845.1 Tachycineta bicolor | reverse complement strand
GTCGATGTTAGTGAAGATGCGTCTGTGAAGATCGTTGGTCCTGGCTGCGGTCGGTCGATGATTTTTGGCGGGAGATCAATGTCGACGATGGCAAGCAGCTGAGTCCAAGGGGGGTTTGCTGCATAGCGAATCTCTCCTCCAAAACCAGCAAGGGCCATGGCCAGATGCTCTGATATTGTTGTCAATTGCACAGAAAGCTGCTTGCGGAAGGGCAAATATATCTTGGTGGGTTCAGTACCTAAGTGTGGGAGATTAGGGACAGGCGGTCGGAAGATATCGCACTGTACGGGCAGACAGAATCCCTCCCTCAACACTTAGTTGTTTAGTGTCCCTGATAAGGTAAGCAACACGTAACTTGTAACGTAAGCAGAGGAAGTGATGTAGCAAACAGAGGTTTTATAACTCCATGTAACCAGTTAAAAAACGCCATTAGCCGTCCACCACACTGGTGTCTGTGAGCTGATGGACCGAGCAGCCTGTGTGTGGCTGCCGTGTCGTTCCTGAACCAGGTCGCTACGCCTCAGCGGAGGAGGCAGCAAGTGGTGCCGAAGCCCCGGGAGTCGCCCGGGAGATCAGGAGTCGCCTGGACGGGTGAACAACGGCCGAGCGGTGGGCCAGCTCGGTGAGGGGGACGCCCCAGGACCCGTGAGGAGGATGGATGCCCTCATGAAGGTCGTATCTCAGATTCATAAACAATGGGGAATTGACTGTAAAGCAAAAGATTTTACCCTCGCAGTGACGAGGCTTTTGCAACTTAGTATCATCGATCGTCCGGTGGATATCCTCCACCCAGATGTTTGGGATCGGTGTACTAAAGCTCTAGCTGAGGAAACTATTTTCTCAGGGTCGGCGAAGTATCTTAAGTCATGGGGGAGGGTTGTGCAATCCTTGCAGAAGGCTTTGCAGGAACAGGAGACCTGGAAAGCTGCACAGAATTGTCTAAAGTTTACGCCGCAGCTCGGTGTAGGAGCTGCAACACAAACTGTTTTAGAAGAAATTTTTCAGAGGAAGATTTTAAAGGGGATTATCAGAGTGTAAGAAAATGCGGTCTGAAAGACAATGACTCTGTTCAGACTGCTGATAAAGTTTGTCCTGACGACTGCAGAGGCTTGCAGGAACAAAATCTTCCTTCAAGGCCTTCAAGTGCAGAGTTAGCTGCTAAAGAAAAAAATCAGGCAAAATTGTTTTATGATCAATTAACTGAGGAAGCTAGGAATATTGCCAAAAATTCTGCTGGGGGGGTCGCTCATTGAAGGGGCTGAGTGGGAACCTCCACCCTATACGGCAGGAGGTTGCATTGAATCGCTGGGAAAAAATAAGATTGTAACTAAATCGGAATATTTGGCAGACAACCAGGAATCAGCAAACAAAGAAAGTTTTTTACACAGTGTGTCTGCTGCCAACAGCTTGTTTGATAGCACAGGCACACGCGAACAGAAGAAAGAAGGAATTAAAGCTAGTCAGAACGCTTGCCAAAAAGCACATTCTTTTAAGGAACACAGTTTAAAGGGGGGAAGAAAGGGGCGGGGGCCAAGAGGGAAGGAGTGGCCCAGCCCTGAGGGAAAGGGGCGGGGGCCAAGAGGGAAGGGACGGCCCAGCCCTGAGGGAAAGGGGCGGGGTCGGAGCCCGACCAAAAAGCTCTGGAGCCCGGAAGCAGCCAGTCAGTCGACTTCCGACTCTGAATCGGGCTCCAGCTGGGACCGGGGCAGCCAGTCCTCTGCTGCCGGCTCTGGCTCCAGCTCCGACGAAGAAGTAACAGTATATAAAATCAGTAACAACAATGTTTCTACTCGGGTTAAGGGGAAGTCAGAAAAAGAATGAACTCCTCTCACGGACTGGAGGAAAATAAAAGTCGCATGTGCTGATTGGGGCCCGTCGGCCACACTGGCTTTTCCAGTCCGAGTGGGGGGGGCAGGTGGAAACCAGAGAACATACTCCCCAGTAAACCCTAAGGATGTTCAAGCAATTGTTAAAGCAATCACTGACAGAGGGATCAATTCAGCTATGGTTTCTACTCTCATTGATAGTGTTTTTGGAGGGGATGACATGCTCCCATTTGACATAAAGCAAACCTGCAGATTGATTTTTGATGGGGTGGGGATGATAGTTTTTAAACAAGAGTGGGAGGACAATTGTGCAAAACAACTAGCTCTGGTCACTGGTCCAGATCATCCTCTATACGGCTCCAGCCTGCAGCGGCTCATGGGCACAGACCCAACCACGATCACCCCCCAGGCACAAGCCGAGGGCCTACGGGCCCACGAGGTCATGACAACTACACGTGCTGCCAGGGAAGCCATCCGCGCTGCTTCCTTGGTCATTGCTAAACCATCACCATGGTCCACAATAAAGCAAAGTGAGAGTGAGAGTTTTACACAATTTGTAGATCGGCTCCAAGCATCACTTGACTCCTCAGCTTTGCCTTCAGAGGCAAAGAGTCTTGTGTTAGCAGAATACCTGCACCAACAATGCAATTCAGCCAATAAGGACATTTTAAGATCATTACCACACGGGTCCAACCTCGCAGACATGATTAGGCATGCTGCAAAAGAGGAGCATTTAGCCCCAATCCAAGCAGCCGTCCGTACCGCAATAACGAGTGAAATGGCATGCTTTAAATGCAGCCAAGCATTTAAATTGGGCGAACATACAAATTATGAGACTCCTGCCTTCAGTACCCCAATCAATTAGACCCTATCAGATTCTCACAGCATGCAGACTCAGGAGAGAGGCCACACCTGGCACCTCCTCCGCATTCAGTCCTTTACCTATCTACCAAAAACCTAAGTCAGATCCTTACAAACTGTTTTATAGTGTGTTAAATGCTACCTTTTTGTCATTGAACCAATCCAATCCAAATTTTACAAAATCATGCTGGTTATGTTATAACGCAGAACCTCCTTTTCATGACAGTGTCGCTCTTGATGTTCCATTCGAATATTCTGCAGCAGGTAATCCACACAACTGTAAGTGGGACACCCCTTGAAGGGAAATTACCCTGAGTGAAATCACAGGCCGAGGCAACTGCTTTGGCAATGTAACCTTAGCAAAGCAGATGGGAAACATTTGTGCTGAGTTCATCCAACCTAGGCAAAAGACTGATAAGTGGGCAGTCCCATTCATACCAGGAATGTGGGTTTGTCAACAATCTGGAATACCCCCTGTGTGTACCTTGGTAAATTCAATAACCTTGCTGACTTTTGTGTCCAAGTTCTGATTGTTCCTAGAGTCCTGTATCACCAAGAAGAAGAAATGTATCGCTTTTTAGAAGAAACCATCCAGCTCTACAAAAGAGAAGTAATGACAGGTATGACCATTGCAATGCTCCTTGGCCTAGGAGCTGCAAGTACAGCCATAGGTGTTTCAGCTCTTGTGACCCAACACCAAGGACTTTCTCAGCTGCAAATGACAATTGATGAAGACTTCTTAAAAATTGAAAGATCCATCTCCTCTCTGGAGGAATCTATCTCCTCACTTTCAGAAGTCGTCCTGCAGAACAGGCGAGGACTGGACCTCTTGCTCATGCAGCAAGGAGGCCTGTGTGCCGCCTTGAGAGAAGAATGCTGTTTTTATGCAGACCATACTGGAGTTGTGCGAGACTCCATGGCCGAACTGAGAGAAAGACTGGCCCAGAGAAAGAGAGAGAGGGAGGCCCCACAAGGAGTCATGGTTCGAGTCACGGTTCGAGTCATGGTTCAACCAGTCCCCATGGCTGGCCACCCTTGTTTCCACCCTAATAGGCCCTCTCACCATGATACTCTTGGTATTGATTTTTGGGCCTTGCATTTTGAACAAGTTAGTGTCATTTGTTAGAAGCTGTTTAGAGAAAGTAGACATCCTATTTGTCGAACGACTGCAATTACCATGAAGTGCACTTACTACTAACATGTTATATCACTTTGTATCCTATTATGCTAACTAACAGCTTTTGTATTTTTTATAGCGTTTATACTTTTATAGGTGTTTTACTTAATCATGAAATGGGGGGAGATGTGGGAGATTAGGGACAGGCGGTCGGAAGATATCGTGTTGTACGGGTAGACAGAAACGCCCCCTCAACACTTAGTTGTTTAGTGTCCCTGATAAGGTAAGCAACACGTAACTTGTAACGTAAGCAGACAGATATGATGTAGCAAACAGAGGTTTTAAAACTCCATGTAATCAGTTAATAAAACAACATTAGCCATCCACCACATTGGTGTCTGTGACCTGGTGGCCCGAGCAGCCTGGGTGTGGCTGCAGTGTCGTTCCTGGAACAAGGTTGCTACACCTCACTGGAGGCAGCACCCTTGTGTTCCCAATCTAAGTCTATCTTTGACACCTCTATCTTTGCAGCTTGATCTACCTGCTCATTGTTTCGGTGCTCTTCATTAGCCCGACTCTTGGGGACATGGGCATCTACATGACGGACTTTCACAGGTAGCTTCTCTACCCGAGTGGCCATGTCTTTCCACTCATCAACAGCCCAGACTGGTTTTCCCCTACGCTGCCAATTGGCCTTTTTCCACTTCTCCAGCCATCCCCACAGAGCATTGGCTACCATCCACGAATCAGTGTAGAGGTAGAGCTTTGGCCACTTCCTACTTTCAGCAATGTCCAGGGCCAGTTGAACAGCTTTGAGTTCAGCAAGTTGGCTTGACCCACCTTCTCCTTCAGTGGCTTGTGCAACCTGTCATGTGGGGCTCCATACGGCTGCTTTCCACTTCCGGTTCATCCCAACAATGCAGCAGAAACCGTCAGTGAAAAGAGCATAGCATGTTTCTTCTGCTGGCAGTTGGTTGTATGGTGGAGCTTCTTCAGCACGTGTCACTTGTTCCTGCTCTTCTTCATCTGTGAGACCAAAGTTCTCACTTTCCGGCCAGTTTGTAATTATCTCCAAAATCCCAGGGCGATTTGGGTTTCCAATGCGGGCGCGCTGAGTGATGAGGGCAATCCATTTGCTCCACATAGCATCGGTGGCATGATGTGTGGAGGGAACCTTTCCTTTAAACCTCCACCCCAGCACCAGTAGTCGAGGTGCCAACAGGAGTTGTGCTTCTGTGCCAATCACCTCTGAGGCAGCTTGAACTCCTTCATAGGCGGCCAAGATTTCCTTCTCTGTTGGAGTGTAGTTGGCTTCGGACCCTCTGTAGCTTCGGCTCCAGAATCCCAGTGGTCGGCCGCGAGTCTCCCCAGGCACCTTCTGCCAAAGGCTCCAGGACAGACCATTGTTCCCGACTGCTGAGTAGAGCACATTCTTCACAACTGGTCCTGTCCTGACTGGGCCAAGGGCTACTGCATGAGCGATCTCCTGCTTGATCTGGGCAAAGGCTTGTTGCTGTTCAGGGCCCCAGTGGAAATCGTTCTTCTTGCGGGTGACCAGATAGAGGGGGCTCATAATCTGGCTGTACTCAGGAATGTGCATTCTTCGGTAACCTATGGTGCCTAGAAAAGCTTGTGTTTCCTTCTTGCTGGTCGGTGGAGACATTACGGGGATCTTATTGATGACCTCAGTGGGAATCTGCCGCCATCCATCTTGCCACTTTACTCCCAGGAACTGGATCTCTCGAGCAGGTCCCTTGACCTTGCTATGCTTGATGGCAAAACAAGCTTTCAGGAGAATTTGGATGATCTTCTCTCCTTTCTCAAACACTTCCATTGCCGTGTTCCCCCACACAATGATGTCATCGATATACTGTAGGTGCTCTGGAGCCTCACCCTTTTCCAGTGCAGCCTGGATCAGTCCATGGCAGATGGTGGGGCTGCGTTTCCACCCCTGGGGCAGTCGGTTCCAGGTGTACTGCACGCCCCTCCAGGTGAAAGCAAACTGAGGCCTACATTTTGCAGCCAGAGGAATGGAGAAAAATGCATTAGCAATGTCAATTGTGGCATACCATTTTGCTGCCTTGGACTCCAGCTCGTACTGGAGCTCCAACATGTCTGGCACAGCAGCACTCAATGGTGGAGTCACTTCGTTCAAGGCACGGTAGTCCACAGTCAATCTCCATTCTCCGTCAGACTTGCGCACAGGCCAGATGGGGCTGTTGAAGGGTGAGTGAGTTTTGCTGACCACCCCTTGGGTCTCCAGCTCACGGATCATCTTTTGGATGGGGATCACGGCAGCTCGAGTTGTTCCGATACTGTCGGCGGTGCACCGTCGAGGTGGAAACTGGAACTCGTTGCTCTTCTACCTTTAGAAGTCCTACTGCAGATGGGTTCTCTGACAGTCCAGGCAAGCTATTCAATTTCTTAATGCCCTCTGCCTCCACAGCTGCTATTCTAAAAGCCCACCTGAGTTCTTTAGAGTTTTTGTAATAACCATTCCGGAGGAAGTCTATGCCCAAAATACACGGGGCCCTTGAGCCAGTCACAATTGGATGTTTCTGTCACTCCTGCCCGGTCAGGCTCACCTCGGCTTCCAACAGAGTCAATTCCTGTGATCCCCCCGTCACCCCGGCAATGGAAATAGGTTCTGTCTCCACATATTCTGATAGTATCAGTGTACACTGCGAACCAGTATCAACTAAAGCTTCATATTTCTGTGGCTCTGATGTGCCAGGCCATCGGATCCACACCATCCAATAGAACCGGTTTTCCCGTGCCTCTCCCTGGCTAGAGGCAGGGCCCCTTTAGCACCGGTCATTATTTTCTTCCTGGGCATACATGGTAGAGGTTCCTTCACAGGGATCTGACATAGCCTCACTTCTATAATACCTGGCAGCTTGGTCATGCAATGTTGAGGCTACCTTCATCTTAGTGGAACCTCCTCGGTTAGTGTTTCTTTCCTTGAGCTCATGCACCCGTGCTGCCAGGGCAGAAGTGGGTTTCCCATGCCACCTTCCCATGTCTTCCCCATGGTCACTCAGAAAGAACCACAGGTCAGCTCGTGGGGTGTACCCTCTCTCTCTAGCTGGGGGCCATTGAGCTCTGACTCTGGGGCCTGTAACTCGCACCGGTGCCACATGGGAACTGTTTCTCCTTATCTCCTCCCTCACCTCCCTTATCTCCTCTGTCACCTCCTCCATCTTCTCCCTGAGTTCGTTAGCCACGGCAGAGACTTGAGCCTGCATTGGGCCACTGATCATACTCTCATAATTTCTAAGTTTGTTGGCTACAGAACCCACTGTCTCTTGGTTGTTATCAGGATGAATTGTTCCAATGAATGTGGCGTATTGAGATGGTCCTAGAGTTGCCAGATTTCACAGCATTTGCCCTGTGCACTTGACTTTGTCGGGGTCATTATCATGCTGTCCACCCCTCCCAAAGAGTACCTTGAATACTGCCACTTCTCTCAGCTGTTGGATCCCTTCCTCAAGGGTCTTCCAGCGCATTCTATGATGGTGCTCCTGCATTCTGTCTCTGTGGCCAAACCTCTCCCGTACACTCATTAAAAGCCGCTCCCAAAGGGAAAGGGGCCCTGGCTCCCTTACAAATACCTGATTCACACCTGAGTCCTGGGTCAAGGGTCCCAAATTCCTTGCCTCACTACTATCTAGTTGCACGCCTGTGCCTATAAGGTCCCAGACCCGAACTAACCAGGCTGTATAAGCCTCACGTCCTCGTCGTGCAAGATCTTTTTGCAGATTATGGAGACTTTCATATGTCAGGGACTCAGTGATGATCTCAACCTCTGACTCCCCCGCAGGTTGTGAAGGCCCTCCTTTCTTATCCTTGTTGCCTGGGTGGTTGGATTTCACCTTATACTTCTTTGTTTCCACAGGGGCCACTGCTGCTGGCTGTGGCTGCCCCTGTGGTTCAGCTGGAACCTGGACGGATGTGGGTTCCACTGCTGCACCACCAGACTCTCCTTTGTCGGGGCAGGGGGAGGGTTTCCCAGCAGCTGGGGCTAATGAGGCTACTACAGGGGCAAGGTACTCCCTCAGCATCTCACCTATCTCTTTCACCAAATCGGGGTGGTTTATTCCTGAGGCAGGCTGTGGGGTAGGTTCAGGCTGTGGGGCAGTGTCAGGCTGTGGGACGGGCTCAGGCTGTGGGGCAGTATCCTTACTCTCTAGGGGAGGTATCAGGGTGGTTATCCAGGTCAGTCTCCCCTTATCTCTAAATGCTAAACAGAACAGGCATACCAGCAGCACCAGCCACTGTATGATGTCATTAACATTCAGAGATTTGAACCCTTAAAAGACTGGTGGGGTAAGCCTAAAGAGCTGGGTGAAGGGCTGTGAAAAAATTTCCCCTGGTGTCATTTCTTCACAGTAGGTACCATTGTTAAAGTAACCCCAGAAACACACAGTGTATGATAGCCCTGAATCCATGTGCCTGCCTTCCAGAGGAAATTAAAAATCCACAATTTCCTCACTTCATTAACCCATATAGCAAACTGGATGACAGCCACAGTAACCCTAGTTACAGGGCCCATGTTTAGAAAAGGGCCTGCAAATGGGAGGAATACAGCCACACCCACATGCCACCCGAACCAGCTCAAGCTAGACCACATGACGGACAGTACACAACAATGTAGGCACTTAAGAACTGTTATTCCTTTTCTCTCAATGCCCTCTTGCCCCACGTTGGGCGCCAAATTCTGTCTTGGTTTGAAAAAGATGGGTGTCAGCTAAAGAGAGGCAGGCGTCTCTAGGAAATGAGGAATTCAAATCCTTCCCTCCATGTTATTATAATTTGGAAGATTAAAAAAAACTTTTCAGTCAGAGCTATGGGGAAGGAATAACAGTCCTTTACTAGTAAATATAACAGGACAGACAAACAACAACAGCACTTATAATAACTGTAAAACAGAACTAAGAACCCCGAGGGCAAACGGTGGAAGCTCCAGCGCTGATGGCTGGAAGCTGGAAGCGGTGGATTGTCCTTGGCAGGCTGGGGCGTGCTCTGGCAGGCAAGGTGGGCAGTGCTAGAGAAGCCGCAGCGGCTGGACTCAGGCTGACCTAGAATCCAGCAGGGCAGCGAAGAAACTCCGAATTCCTGGGCACTCCAACAAATGATAGAATTCCCAGGACCGGACTCCTCCGTTAGCAGTGGACTCCAGGCAGCTACTCCGTAGCCCGACCGTCGTCCTCGGGAGAACAGAGAGCAGCAAGTCCTCCACCCTCTGCTCAGGAGAGCCTCCTCCCTCCCTCAAAACCAAGCGATCAACCTCCTTTGTCATATTAAGCACCTGTTAATTATCAGTACTTAAAGTCTCCTAGCAACTCATGGGGGGGGGGGAAATTCTACAGAAAAACTTAACCCTCAACACTGGGCCACATACAGCCTGGCAAGAGGCTGCCTGTGCCAGCCTCTGCTGTCGCCACGCAGGGGCAGCAGCCGGCCGTGCTAGCGCTGCTTCCAGCCTGCTGCGAGTCACACACCGGGAGAGGGACAGCTTGGCTCCGGGCATTGGCAACTCCCAACCCATCGCTGCAAGGCAGCGATGAAAGCGCACGCACCCTGGCAAGCAGCTCCGGCAGCTGTGCTGTCCTTCCCCTCGAGGGAGCAAGGACGGCGTGCCCTCAGAGCCCCTGGCTCCAATGGCAGCAGCTCACACAGTTGCCCACACAGCAACAGGCACATGTTCTCTGGATGCATAAGGAGCTCTGCGTGTCTTTGTTCCCCATTGCTTCACGTGCTCAGATTGCCGGTCCCTCTGAGGCACCGGCAAAAGGCCAGCACACACCTTCAGCTCCCACTCCTCATGTGCAACAAGTTCTTCTGCTCTCTTTGGCCTTTAGGCTGTCCTCAGCTGTTGCTTTCAACTGCCCCACTTGCAGCACGCAGTGCCCCTGCACCCTGCCCGCTCTTCCCACACAGGCTAGCCCTTCAGTGGAGGCCTGCCTTGTGTCCCCTCTGCTCCCCAAAGTGTGCTCCACAGCCCAACATGCCGGCAAGGCAGCTGCCGTAGCCTTTGGTGACAGTGGGGGGTCACAGCCCCAGTGCCCCTGCACGAGCCCCAGAGCTGCCACTCGCTGCCTCCAGATGAGCCTCAGGACACTCTGCAGTGGGCAGCATCAGCTCCTGAGCCTGCACTTGCCTGCCCTTGAGCCTCCCTGGGCAAAGGGGAAATCGGGCAGAGACAGGAATGCAGGGAGGAGCCATGGGCTACCTCTTGGCCAATCCACAGCCAGGACCAGGCAGCCCCTGCCTGCAGCATGGCGCAGGCACGGCCACACGGGCACGGCCACACAGGCTGGGCCCTGTGGCCACCCAAGTCATTTCCTCCCCAGCAACTGCTGCCAGGCACCAGGCTGCTGTGAAGCGCTGGAGAGGCTGCTCTTGCAGCGGGGCTGCCCTTGCCAGCTGCAAAATCACAGTTCTACCTGATTGCCCCATCCCTGCTAGGGGTGGTTCTTTGGAGAGACCCAGATGACCATCAATGGCAAAAGGCACCGAGCTTGCCCTCTGTCCTGGGGCATATCATGGCTTTATTCTGGGCTCCTGCCCTGCCGGCCGCAGCTCTTCCTTAGCTCCTTCTCCGTCCCCGCCGGTGCCAGAGAGACAGAGCTCCCGGCAGTGGCAGGGCTTTTTCCCAGGGGGGGAAGGGCCTAGAGGCAGGTCCAAGCCACTCTGCGATCAGGGAGAAGGTGGGAGTGGAACAGAGTTGGGTTCCATTCCCGCCTGGGAGATAGGCGCAGCGAAGCAGAGACAAACAACCTGCTTCACTTTCCAAGGGGAACAGGGAAGAAAACATCACAAACCCCAAGATCAAAAGGAAACACAGTATCAACCAAATGAACACACTCTAACGCCTGCTCCCACAAGCATGGGCAGCAGAGCCTTTGGAGAAGCAGAGGGGGCCGTAACTGCATCCCTACCAAGTCTCCAAGCACTGGTCTATGGGTCAGCTCCGCAGGCATCTCTCTCAGAAGGATGTCAGCGGAAATGACAAAAACACCGGTGAGGCTTGCACGTGATACTTGCTCAGCCCCCGGGGACAAAGAGGAGTTGAAACCGAGTCGTTGGGAATGGCCCAGCATCCCCAGCCCGTAGGCAAGGCCAGCACAGAGCCAGTTCGTGGGAAGAAAGCAGCCCTCTGCCAGCAGCAACACTGCGACAGCTCTTTGGGGGAATCCTAATTTATTGAACACCTAGGGTGGAAGGGCCCTCCGAGGCCTGTGACCACCTGCCTGGCCTGCGGGGGCCGTCTCAGGGCAGCCTCCTGGAGACCACGCAA
>JANEHK010001858.1:0-11108 GCA_025960845.1 Tachycineta bicolor | reverse complement strand
TCCTGGCTCAGTGGTTTAGGGCACACACTCAATTTGAAGTACCAGAGTAGTCCTGTTAAATCCCATGGAGCTGATTCCATGCCTGAAATTAAGCGTGGTCTTAGGAGATTTGATGGATGGGGGATTTGCTTGTCCACCCACTGAGCTAAAGGGACAAAACTCTTGACCATCTGCTTCTGGATTTTAATGAAAAGTTATGACTTACTCATGATCTTCTTCCCCACCCCTGTCTGTTTATATTCAGATCAGAAAAGCATCTCAGAAGCCCTGTCAGATTGCCAAAAGCTCTGTGCTACTGGATCTTTCACATCATTTACTGCTCAGTGTTTACAAGAGTGTTTTTAATGCACCGTTGCCTGTAGAAGTGCCGTAGGCTGCTACTGATGGGATATTTCACTTTGGAGCCCCTTTATCCCAAGTTTCTTTACCCAGAAAAAACCCCAAAATTGAATAACTGTGCCAGTTAAACTAAAGGATGTTGCTAGCTCTCTATTTCCTAAAAAAAAAAAAATAAAAAAAAAATCCCTGAATGGACCAAGTAGTTCTTTGTAACAGAATTGCTTTTGGAAGTCGGGGTCCACATCTGCACAGGTATAAGGGCAGGTGGTAGAAGATGTTTCCAAATATCCATAATTTATCCAGACTCACTCATGCATTTATGCCATTTGTATTTGTGAAAGGGAAGCAGAAGAAGCCAACATTTCACTCACAAGGAATCACCACAAAAGCTCTCCTTCAGCATTTATGTCTGAAACAATAAGTAGCTTTGTTTTGCTCTGCTCTGTTTGGACAGAAACAGGCTGCATCCCAGGGTTATATTTAGTGGTGTGTGGTAGGAGAGCAAAACTAAACCTGAGAAAATATTGCCCAAGTGGTCTGGTTGTGAGAGGAAGGGCTGAATTCACCACCACACAGTGGCAGGTGCTGACTGTGCTTTCCCTCCTGGTTGTTTTCCAGTCTTGGGGCTGATGGAGCAGTTGCAGGGTTTTTACACAGGGCACATTTCATATGGGATGTGTTTAGAGGCATCCTGGAAAAAGTGTGTGAAACCAAAATTTTCCAGGCAACATTCAAGGTCTTCTTCCTTCTCCTAAAGATGATGCTGTGAATCACTGAGTGATCTCTGTGATATATTTGATTTTTAAACTGAAAGTCAGCAGCAGTTGATTTTTTTCTTTTAATACCTACCCTAACACAGAAGGGTAAAATTAGTAGAAACACTGTGTGGCAAAAATAATGCTATCTTTTATATTTTCTTTTCGTATTTAAGATGTACACTAGTTTTTCAGCTTTCCAAGTGCCGGTTCTTTTTATAAAACACTTATGTGAGAATTATAACTGGATTAGTTCCTGAATCATGGTAGTGCTGAGCAGTCAACACAACTGAGTCACAGGGCTTAAAAGGGGCTCCGAGAGAGCCGGAGAGGGACTTTGGACAAATACCTGGAGTGACAGGACAAGGGGGACAAGGCCTTAAACTGAAGGAGGACAGAGTTAGATGGGATATTGGGAAAAAATCCTTCCCTGTGTGGGTGGGCAGGCCCTGGCTGCTGTGGCTGCCCCTGGATCCCTGGCAGTGCCCAAGGCCAGGTTGGACACTGGGGCTTGGAGCAGCTTGGAGCAGTGGAAGGTGTCCCTGCCATGGCAGGGGTTGGAGCTGAGTGTTCTTGAAATTCCCTTCCCTCCCAACCCATTCTGTGATTCCGTGATTCCATGGATCTATGACTTGCCTCTTGTTTAGTGAGACCACGGCACGAATTTCAGGAGTTAAATGGCAGGAATAAAGGAAAGCTTGTTAATAATGAGGTATTGCTGAAGAAACCAAACCCCAGCTAACACCCTTCTTCCCCTGCCAAACAACCTCTTTACTTTTAAAGGTATTCCCCATGGCTGAGTTCTTTATTTTGATTTTTGTAACAATTTTTCTCCCTCTGATGAAACACGTTGTAGACATTAAATTAAGGGACAAATATGTCTGTGTCTGCCAGAAAGAAAACTGTGATGCAATTAAAATGCCATTAGGGAACCCCCTGTGGGATGTTAAACCTAAAGACTCTATTCAGAAAGCAAAGCCAAAATTAAAGAGGTGTCTGGTTGCAGATCCTCTGCAGATTTCCCTGTCTTGACTACAGTGCCATGGAGACTGAGCTAGGCAGGAGCTGAAAGGTTTTTCCAGTCATGCGTGTGGTATTTTGAATCATGGCTTTGGCAAATACTCCTTTTTCTTGTGAGCCTTACATAGAAATGTGAATACATTGCATGACATGGAGTGCAACTGAGTGTGGAACGACGATGGCAGTGGAGGTGGGCTGCTGTCCAAGCCTTGGACTGATTGGACAACGGCAACTAAGAATAGTTTTCCCCCAGAAAATATGCAATAAGTGCATTTCTGTGTTTCTCAGTTGTCTGTGAGTTGTTTGGAGAGGGAAATGCAGCTCCTTGCAGCCGCCAGGCTGAACAAGCTCATGACCAAGCCTCCATTCCATGTCTGGAATTAAATTATTAGTATTTATAATTCCTGGAGAGATATGAGGGCCTGATCCTTTGATCATAGAAATAAACATATGGTCCATTGAACCTGGCTGGTGTTTCTAGACAGCTGAAGGAATCTGCAGAGTCATTGGTTGGGGGATACTGGGTTTTCCCGGTGCTTGACTCCCAGTTTTCCATTTCATTCCAGGTGATTCTCTGCCGGTGATATTAATAAGGACTGGAATAATAATGGAAGCACACCTTTCTTGTCTGTCTAGGAATTCTCCAGATGACTGCAGCGTGGCAAAAGGAGGGAAGATGGTCAGCAGCTCAGACAGTGTGGGGATGAACTATGGAAACTACATGGAGGAGAAGCACGTTCCACCCCCAAACATGACGACCAACGAACGAAGAGTCATTGTGCCAGCAGGTTAGACCCCCTACACCAAAACTGCAAGCTAAAAAAACCAAAAAAAAACCGAAAAAACCCAACCAACCAACCAACCAACCAAACAAACAAACAAACAAAAAAAAAAAAAAAAAAGCATTTCCCTCAAGCCCACTAAGATTTTTTTTAAGAGGGTTTGGAGGAAAGTAGTGATGCGGGCGATCAGGAGGAAAAGAGCAGTAATTTTTAGGGGTTATTGAGAGAATGAGCTGAGGAGGATCACAGTGAGGACACCTCCTCAATCTGTTCTTCCCATTTCAGCAGCAGAACGGGCTGATAACAGGCACTCAGATCTTATCTGACTCCTGTAGCTCCTTTTGGAGGATTTCACCCTAAAGTGGGCAAAAGGAAGAAGCGTCTCTGTTTCTTAATCCTTTGGACAAGCTGTGTGCAGGGTGTGTTGGGGAGAGAGAGAGAAAGGGTCAGTGTAGCACAGATTATCTTTGAAAATACCAAAAAGTAGCTTCTGTAGGATCAAGCAGGGCATGAAAGGCCTTTATGTGGGTTATCCCCTGAGTATGGGCAGCATGAAACATTTTAATAAGCAAACTGACATCTCCACACTGCAATGTAAGAGCACAATTGAGAAATTCTTGGTCAGCGTTGGCAGGCTTGGCTGTGGGATTCAACAGTTGATGGGACAAGAAGGCTGCTGCCTTCTTGTCACTTCTGGCTGCCTTGTCCTCCAAACAGACCTGGAATACTTTGCAGAGTAATTAATGTGCCTATTTCCAAGTCACAGCACCATGGCATCTGTGGGTGCCCCTAAACCACAGGGTAAACTCAACACCAGCAGCCAGGAGGGAATGCTTTTCTGCTGGTTCCTCTCCAGCAGAGAGGTGCTTGCCTGAAATATTTCTATCCTTGCCAGGTTGCTTAACATTCTTACAGTTTTTCGGTTGCTTAGACATGCAAGAGTACTGACTGTGGCCAATTTTGCAAGCCGTGATTATTTCAGTTATTTGTCAAGAAAGGTGTGGACAAATCTGTTGCAGTGTCCTCTGCAATGGTATTGTCAATTCTGTTCTCCAGGAGAGTGATGCTCTGAATAATGAGTGTCCTGCCAATCCTGAAATACACGGCTTTTGGATGTTCTCCTAAAACATTTCTCTTCCTGGTGTTTGGCACTTCTTTTTTTTAAGTCTTTTAGTAATCCTTAGCATGACTAGCTCAGCAAGGGATTTTTTTATTTAGTGTGTTCCTGGAGGTGTGTTTGAGATGGGTTTGAATGACCATTGAGGAGCCAGATGGTCACAGTCACAGCCTTGCCTTTTTGAGGTCACTTGAAGAAGTAAATGGGCAAAAATCAATTTGTTTTGATTATTGCATAGGCAGTGTGCAGGTCATGTGGTAAAGTTAGAAATAAAATTCACATTTCCAGCGGTGGTAGCTTTCTATTTATCATAATTAAGGGGTGTTTCAAAATTACAGACATAATGAAAATATTTTGGTAACTTTCCTGGTGTTTGGTTGTTTACTTCAGAGCAAACTGAAGTTTTCAGAGTTCTCTGCTGTAGGTGTGCTCTCATCAAGACCCAAGATTTACCACCAGACTTGCATCCCTCTAGATTCCTGAATCTTTCATACCAGATGGAGGCATTATTTTAATTCAGGAGATCTCCACCTCTTTCAGACCAGCCTGAACAACAGTGAAAATAGAGGGAATGGCACTGAAGTTAAGCCATGGAAAAACAATTTACGCTGCTATTCATGACCCAGATTTTCATGGGATGGAAGGCAGCCATTTGACCTCCACGTGCTCCATTCTCAGCTTTGAGGATATCACAAAATCGCAGTCATTTAGATTATAAGGAAGAAAGTCTTGAAGAATTTTTTTTTTTTTTTTTACCTTGGCTTTAATCTTTTCTCTGTGAAAAGTATAAATTCTATGAGCTGAGGGACCTCTGTGCTGTTGGTTCCTTACTCAATAACAAGGAAGAGTAGAATGGGAGAGAAATAGAAAATAAAGTTAAAATTAAGGATTCATTAAAAAACATTTTGCTAGAAATCTAGACTGTTTGAGGCTCTTTTTCCCTAGATGGTTTTGCCAACACTTCAGGTATTGAGTACAAACCCACTCAGGTGTAGCAATGTACAACACAGCAATCTGGGAAAAAAAATGCAGAATATTTTAATATTATATTCCAATATTATTAACTAGAGACCCACTCCAGTTTCTGAAATAACCACCCAAATCTCTGAGTGCTGATTTAGCCTGCACCCAAGCAAGATTCTTTCAGACTCAAGTGGAAATTTCACTTAAATAAAGATAAGGATTGAACAGAGAGTTTTGAAAATTGTTCAGCTACAGCCTGCAGTGCTGTCGGTGGGCCAGAAGCTCTGTTAATCTGTGACTAAAATGGCCTAAAAAACAATGAGGCAGAAGAGCTGAGTGGGAGAAGGAGCTCACTCATCAGCACAGGGTTTGCTGTTAACCCTCAGAGCTCACAGCTCTCCACAGTTCTCCCTCGCACTCAGGGGGAGCACCAACAGTTAACGCCCAACACCAAATTAACTCCTCCAGCAGTCAGTAAAGAGGGGATTATTTTGCATTGCATTATTTTGCATAGTCCAGCATTGCCCTGCACTCCCACACCTTAACAGGTGCTTCCGTATTAGGAAGGAGTTTAAGTTTCATCCCTGAACTTACAAAGAAAAAGAACCAGAAACTTCGATGCTCTTCTCACCGTAATTGGCCCGGTGCCAGCACAAAGGCCCCTGTTGGGTCCTTGAAATGAGAACTGTAGCTATTTTCTATTGGGCAGCATGCCAAAAACCCCTCCTCAATCAAAACATGCTTAAGAGAGAGCACGGAGATTCTCTGTGCTTTTTCAGGGTGTCCCAGCAGGGGCAAGGTGCCTCCCTGTGCCATGCACAGCCTTCACTCTTTTGTTTTGTATAGTTTGTTATTTCCTGCTTAAATTAAAACCTTTTTGCTTTTCCAAATACCTCCAGTCATGTCATCTTCACTAATTTCTATAAGCCATTTTACGAGGCTGTGGGCATCCCTCAGGATGTGAGGCTGATAACACCCTGGCTTCACGTAGCCACGCATCAGTCCAGTGCCTCAGCAATTCCCTCTTGGAGCCCTGGGCGCTGAGAATTCCAGGCTTTCTGTTCTGATGGGCACTGAGCTCCAAGCAGACACTGCATTTGACCTGAGGCCATGGAGAAGGCTTCCAAAATTTAGTGACAGCACTGGGATTATGGGTGTGGAGTTTGGATAGAAGTGTGTGATACCACAGGGTGCAAAACTTAGAGTTTAAGGTTTTAGAATATAGTAATATCTATAAAGCAAGGTGGAGGTTTTAGGGCAGAGGCTGAGTTCTTCTTTTTCACCTTCTTCATGGGTTTGGGTGGGATTTTGTAATTGGATAGAAAAATCTACATTGCGGACCATGAGTGGTTGATTATTGGGTTAAAAGTAAAAATAATTTACATGTCATTTCTCAGTTGGACAGTTTATTCTTAAAAGGCCTTGTAGAGAGACAGATAGAGCTCCATTTTTCACTTTGCTATCTAGAAGTGCTGTAGAACTCACGGCTTGTGCGACTGTAACATAGATGAGAATTAATAAACATCTGAGTCCAAACAAGAAATGCTGTCTCGAGCATTTAATCCCAGCTCTGGCTAAAAAAAAAAACAAGATAAAAGATAAATTCCCCTTCCCCGCCTGATTTTCCGCTGTGTGGCCCCCGCAGACCCCACGCTGTGGAGCACTGACCACGTGCGCCAGTGGCTGGAGTGGGCGGTCAAGGAGTACGGGCTGCCGGACGTGGACATCCTGCTCTTCCAGAACATCGACGGCAAGGAGCTCTGCAAAATGACCAAGGATGACTTCCAGAGGCTCACCCCCAGCTACAATGCAGACATCCTCCTGTCACACCTACACTACCTCAGAGAGAGTAAGCCAGTCCTCCGTCGTGCCTACAGTCGGTCCGAATTGCCGTGAATAACTGGGTTTTCAAATGTCTGTTGCAAGTGTTGCTGTTCCTCAGAACATAACAGGGAGGCCAGCCCAAATCCTGTTGAGTTTGGTGGAAAGATTCCCAATTATTTCACTCACGTTTATCAAAGAGAAGAATTAGGGGCTCTTTCTATGTATCCATCTCGGAGAAAAATCGAGTTGAAGCTCAGCATATTCAGCAGGAAGAGAAATCACATGGGGTTCAGTGCTAATGTTTTTTCTGGTCACATACTCATTTCTTTCCATTTTAACTAATCGAGAGTGCAAACATTGATTCATAAAGTGAATTCCAGGCATGATTCTAAGGACTGGCAGCAGTTTGCTGTGTGCTGGGTAGGATCGGGAAGATTCAACTGAATTGAATAAAAAAAAAAAAAATCTGTAAATTCATGGAAAAAAAATGGACAGTTCCTGAAGTCCAAATGCAAATTAATTGTAGTGCATGGCTAGAATTTCAATGGGAAAAAAGGGACTAGGGATTACCTGGATTGAGGGCTTTCACCTAAGCTTGAGGAAAACGTGTCTCAGTTTAAAGAAGTTAAAATGAGCATGGTTTTTAGAGAAAAAACCACCAAGCATTGCAACACCAGTGCGGTGCAGTCTCCTCCACACGCACACTGTCAATAACCAGCCAGAAATTTTGTGCATTCATAATAATAAATTATGATATTGGATAAATGAATGCCCTAATTTACTCCATAGCCCCCACACCTCCCTCCAAACTGCAGGCTGTTGATAGATTCACATTCAGGCAATCCTGTCAGGGGAAAATATGGTTTAAAAAGATAACTCGCGACTTTTTTTACATTTTGGTGTTGCTTTTTGTTTTGTTTTGTAGCTCCTCTTCCACATTTGACTTCAGATGATGTTGATAAGGCCTTACAAAACTCTCCACGGTTAATGCATGCTAGAAACACAGGTAATGCTGGCACTGCTCCCACTGCTGTAGGTCATCTTCTAAGAGCACAGGGTTCCTTTCCATGGGCTGCTTGCTAAAAAAAAAGGAAGTGGTAAATCATAAGGGAGGCAAGAGAATCCCCTCCCTGCTGTCTGTGTGTTTTCTGCACAGACACACAGAGAAAAGGTGAGACCACGCAGGACCAGGTGGTGCAAAAATGATGCAAAAGTTTCTTGTGTCCTGCAAGATAATGGGGTCCCTGACACAGCAGAGAACTGCAGGTTTGGAGCCTTTTATCTGAGGATTTTTTTGGTCCTTCTGTCCATTCTGCTGTCAGATCTACTCCATGAATCCCTAGAAGCTTCTTGGAGCTCAGAAGTGCGTTGGGCTCTGGGGAATGGGGATGTCTCCCCTCCCGTGAACTAAACGTTGTGGAAATCAATACAGTTTCTCTTTTGGCAGTTAGCTCATCTCATTTTCTAGCTGCTGTGGGACTTGAGCTGGGAATTCCACTAAGTCTGATGTTGTTATCACCACTAAGTCTGATCTGAATTTAAAATTATTTTTGTTGATATTCACCCTTTGGTTAATTTGGCCCAGAAAAGTGTTGAGTGTAGGAAGGAGAATGACACATGCCTCATCTGTCTTTCAGGATGCAACTTAAAATATTTATGAAAATAATTCAGAATCTATTTTGACTTGCTCAAACAGTTGTGCAACAGAGGATGGCATGGAATTGTACAAATAATGTGGTTTACATCCCTACAAAAGATGTTTGGAATATCGCATGATCATGCCTGAGGGTGTTAGTTACTTACAGTGACCAGAAATAACAATTCTCTATGAGAAAGGAAAAAGATAATACAAAGGATAATGCAAAAGGAAAAGAAAACAAAACTTGGATTGCAATGCTTCTTGCGTGTTTTATTTTGTTTTTCACTCTGAGTGAGTTTCATAGCACAATTCACTGGATTAGAAGATCTTTCCCTGAGATTAGGGGTTTGCCACTGGTCATGGTGGCAAACAAAGTCCTGCTGTGGGCTCTAGGCCTGCTGCAAGCCCCACCAAAGGCAACAATTTTTTTTTTTTTTTTTCCATTTACTTTGATGTGGTTTGGAATAAGATTTAAGTCCTTTTTAAAAATAGATGGACTTGATGGTCTTTTCCATTGCTGGTTTTAGAGATTCTAATTTGCCGAGCAGCTTCCACTTACAGATATCCAAGTGTTGTTCAGCAGTTCTGTGTGTTATCTTTTTTCTCTATGTGTGCACTGACAATGATATTCTGAATTTCATTTCACCAAAATGAGATTGTCTGTCATTGGGGAATGTGAATAATGTCGTGCTGATCATCAGCATATGGGAAATGAGTTGTTCAATTTTCAGTGGACCACAAAAAAGTTAGAAAAAAATCAGCAGTAATTGATTGACCTTTTTGATCTTCATGGGGAGGGTCATTAGAAGTCCATTGGTGCAGTCAGAGCAATTCCAATGCCCGAGAAAAGAGAGAGTCCATTTCCTACATCATGCTCAATATTTCTCTTTTTTTCACTCTGGGGAAGATTAATGAGATATCTGAGGGTCTGACCCAAAAGTCTCTGTTGAAAATACGAACCTTTCTGGGAATGCACTAACGAAGGCAAAGAGGTTTTATTTCAGAGCATACAAAATCACCTTCCCAGATGGAGGTGGTTGTGATAGAAGGGATTTCCTGAGCTTGACTGTCTCCTTCTTAAAACAGATTTTTCACAGAATTCTATCCAGTAATTTGAATGGACTTACCTAGATATAAAGATTATTGTAAGGAACTTTTATATTTAGCAGTGCAAAGGCAGAAATAAGTTATTCAGAGTTTTCATTAATTCACTCTACAGGAGGGGACAATATTGGTGGATTTAGGGACTGTGGAAATGAATCTTTAGGCGTTATGTCCTCTTCTTTCTCTTCAGGAGGCGCCACTTTTATTTTTCCAAACACATCAGTTTATCCCGAAGCAACACAAAGAATTGCAACCAGGCCAGGTATGAACAATGACCACTTTTTGTGTGCTGTGATTTTACTCGTTTCATCTCTTTGAGTATCTCATTCTTTTTCTCCTTAAACTCCCTTTTCATAAATATGAGGCTCTATTTTGAACTTTTTGTGTACTTATATCACGTTTATGTGTCTATATAATTGTGTAGAGTGAAAAAATTAAAGAGAGCAGCTTAATAAGTCCATTTCTTCCACTAATACCTGTCTTTGAAGCAAGTGTATCAACTTTTTAAAGCACCAGGGAATCACAAACCTGAGCTCTGTTAACTGGTTCTGTTGCATTGTCCCAGCACAGTGACTTGTCAATGCCCTCCAGCTCTCTGTTCATAAAATGAGGCTAAAAATCCTTTTTATTTGAAGTCTGTTGTGGAAAAATACTCTAAAAATGCAGGATATGTGCTTCTCTTGTTATTTACATTTTATTTATGTTTGATGCAAGCAGAACCCACAACAATCTGATTATGAGTTTGAGTCTTACATAAAATCAAAACATAAGGAAGTTCTTAATGCTCAAAGTTTTGAAACCTGTGAAAGTTTTGTTGATGTGCTGATTTGTGAAAGGCTAATGGGAGTAATTAAAGAAGGTGAGGACATGGCTATGAAGCTAAATATTTTCTTTTTATCACCCTTCACCACAAAAAATACTGGAAAAATACCTAATCTGGACATCTGCTTTTCCAATAATGAATGCAGAGTACTAAGGGACATCAAGAGGGGTTGCAGCAGATACTGAATTTAAAGGAAATAAATCCATTACTGAGCCAGAGGCAAAAATCCAAGTGCTCTGAAGGGACATGGGCTGGAATTGGCTGAGCTCTGGTGAAAAGATACATTATCACATTAAAAAGAGGGGGGTTGAACAGCAATTGTTCTAGTTGTGCTCTAGGGTAGAGTCCAGGAGGGTACATAGAGATACTATTTTATATAGCCTTGTGTACCTGTATATATGCATGTGTGTGGGTTTTTAATTGATAATTAGACAAGAGAGAAAAGGAAACAACTACCAGGCCGTTACATCAACCAATTCAACTTGTTTGGATCGCTGGAAATCAAACTCTGCTAGATTTGTTTGTTTATATTAATGGCTGAAAAGGGAACTGCTAATCCAGTGCATACATTTGGCTTTCATAAGGCATTCACCAAAATGCCCCACAACTATTTACAGTAGAATTTAAATCAGAAAGAAATTAAGAACTGGCTAATTAGACTGTCTCTAGTAATAGACATCTTAAGTTAAGTTGGGATTGTTCAGCCTGGCCAGGAGAAGCTTTGGGCTGAGCTCAGGGTGGC
>JANEHK010001857.1:0-11109 GCA_025960845.1 Tachycineta bicolor | reverse complement strand
CCTGACTGCCACACTGCTGCTGCAGTCGATGTTAGTGAATATGCATCTGTGAAGATCGTTGGTCCTGGCTGTGGTCGGTCGACGATTTTTGGCGGGAGATCAATGTCGATGATTGCAAGCAACTGAGTCCATGGGGGCTTGGCTGCATAGCGAATCTCTCCTCCAAAACCAGCAAGAGTAATGGCTAGATGCTCTGATATTGTTGTCGATTGCATGGAAAGCTGCTTGCGGAAGGGCAGGTATATCTTGGTGGGTTCAGTACCTAAGTGCTTCAGGGCAAGTTTCCTGCCTTTCATGATGAGGTTGCCAAGACACTCAACTCCTGGGGAAAATGCAGGTGATGGTTCTCCCAAGACCACCCACAGTATCGGTTGAGCTTTGTCGGGTGGCCCTTTGGCCAGCGCTCCTACTCCTCCTTTCTTTGTAAAGTGGACGTATAAATCAATTGGTGCGCTTGCATCCCATCTGGTGAGTGTGCTCCTTGACATTTGTTGTTCGATAAAACCAAGCGAGTGTGTTGCTTCTGGTGTCAGTGTTTTCTGCTCCCATGAGTTTTTCCCTTTCAAAAGGTCATTCAAGGGGTCCATGACCTCGGGAGGAATCAGGACCATGTTGTGGAGCCACTGTAGAGATCCTACCAACTGCTGCATGTCATGGAGTGTCTGAATGTCTCGGTGGATTTTTATCTGAGGAGGGGTTATGTAGGAGCTTGAAATCCCCACTCCTAAAATGGTTACACATGGTCCCTTTTTAATTTTTGCACTTGCAATTTCAAAACCATTTGTTTTTAAGGTCTCTGAGACTGTTGACACTGCCTGGTCTACCTGGCTCGCTGATGGTGCGGCAATCAGGATGTCATCCATGTATTGGACAATGGTCACGGTCGGGTCGCTGCGTCGGACTGGCTCCAGTGCTCGGTCCACCGTGATCTGACAGATAGTAGGGGAGTTGACTATTCCTTGCGGCAGTACCTTCCACTGGAAGAGCAGGTTAAGACGCTGGCTGTTCGGAAAGACAATGGAAAAGGCAAACCGCTCTTTGTCTTCATCATGCAGGGGTATGGAAAAGAAACAGTCTTTAATGTCAAGCACTGCACAAGGCTGCCCTTTTGGTATCATTGAGCTCATGGGCAGCGAGGTTTGCACGGGGCCCATTGGTTGAATTTTCTTATTTACCTCACCCAGATCATGGAGAAGGCGAAACCCTTCCCCGCTCCCTTTGGGTATCACAAAAACTGGGGTGTTCCATGGGCTGATGGAAGGCTCAACATGACCTTTCTGCAATTCATGATCAACTAGCTTAAGAAGAGCATCTATTCGAGGCTTTGACAGGGGCCACTGCTCAATCCACACTGGGTCAGATGACTTCCACGTCAGCTTGATCGGTGGGGGTGGGTATGCTGCAGTGGCCCTTATGATAAATTTGTCACCCTGGCTTTTAAAAGGGCTAACGCGTCTCTTCCCAGCAAATGTGGGACTCCTGACATGACGTATGGAAAAAGGGTGATGGTTTTTTCTGGTCCTTTTTCAGTGTGGAGTGTAATTGCTATTAATTGGGCACTCTTGCGAGCTCGGCTCAATCCCCCGACTCCACCTACCATGGGTGTGTCTTGTAATTTCCAGTGTGGGGGCCAATTTGTCTCAGAAACAACAGTGACGTTTGCTCCGGTATCAATCAGAAAGGGGACACTGATGGCAATGTCGTCTAAAACATCATAGCGAGTACAGATTCCCCATATTACTGGTGGGTTGTCACACTTCACTGCCAAGGCCACCCAGGGGTCTGGTCTCCTGGGAGTGGTCCTTGCTGTTCCTGGGACAGATACGGGTGGGCAGCTTGTTGTGCCATAAAGTTGGTAGCTTCTCGTGGGGGAAAAGGGTTCGGGAGTGCCTCGCCCCATTTGGGGTTTGCATGACTGGGCCGCCTCACGTCCCAAGTGGGAGAGGGCTGTGTGTGGCCCTGTTGCGCTCTCCCCCTCCCGTTTCCCTGGTTTTAAGATTTACATTCTTTGGCAAGGTGCCCCTTCCTTCCACATGCCCAGCATGGCCCTCTAGGTCGCAACTGGCGTGGGGGAACCGGTGTTGAAGGGTGCCCTAACTGGGAGCAATCCATTGCAACGTGGCCTGCCCTGCCACACTTAAAGCATGCCATTACACTCGTTATTGCGGTATGGACAGCTGCCTGAATTGGGGCAAAACGCTCCTCTTTTGCGACATGCCTGATCATGTCTGCGATGCTGGACCCGAGTGGTAAAGACCGTAAAATGTCCTTGGTGGCTGAATTACATTGTTGACGCAGGCACTCTGTTAACACAGGACCTTTTGCCTCTGATGGCAAAGCTGAGGAGTCAAGTGCTGCCTGGAGCCAGTCCACAAATTGTGTAAAACTTTCACTCTCATTTTGCTTTATTGTGGACCATGATGATGGTTTAGCAATGACCATGGAAGCAGAACGGATGGCTTCCCTGGCAGCACGGGTGGTTGTCATGACCTCGTGGGCCCGCAGGCCCTCGGCTTGTGCCTGGGGGGTGATCATGGTTGAGTCTGTGCCCATGAGCCGCTGCAGGCTGGAGCCGTGTAGAGGATGATCCGCACCAGTGACCAAAGCTAGTTGCTTTGCACAATTTTCCTCCCACTCTTGTTTAAAAACAATCATCCCTGCCCCATCAAAAATCAGTCTGCAAGTTTGCTTTATGTCAAATGCGAGCATGTCACCCCCTCCAAAAACACCATCAATGAGAGTAGAAACCATAGCTGAATTGATCCCTCTGTCAGTGATTGCTTTAACAATTGCTTGTATATCCTTAGGATTTACCGGTGAGTACGTTCTCTGGTTTCCGCCTGCCCCCCCTAATCGGACTGGAAAAGCTAGTTTGGCTGATGGATTCCAATTGGCACATGCCATCTGTATCTTCCTCCAGTCTGTGAGGGGAGTTCATTCTTTTTCTGACTTCCCCTCAACCCAGGTAGAAACGTTGTTACTGATTTTATATACTGTTACTTCTTCTTTGTCAGAGCCGGAGCCAGAGCCGGCAGCAGAGGACGGGCTATCCCAGTCCTCTGAACTATAGTGTGATTCAGTGCCGGAAGACGACTGACTGGCTGCTTCCGGGCTCGGGACCCTTTTGGTCGGGCTCCGACCCCGCCCCTTTCCCTCAGGGCTGGGCCACTCCTTCCCCCTGGGCCCCCACCCCTTTCCCTCAGGGCTGAGCCACTCCTTCCCCCTGGGCCCCCGCCCCTTTCCCTCAGGGTTGAGCCACTCCTTCCCCCTGGGCCCCCGCCCCTTTCCCTCAGGGCTGAGTCGCCCCTTGCACCTGAGCTCCCCCCTCCTCCTGCTGTGGGAGCGTCTCACCTTAGAAAAACGTGCTTTTTGGCAAAGATGAGCTTCAGTTATCTCCTTGAGCTCTTTTCCCTTTTTCTGCTCCTTAGCAAAGAGGGTCTCTTTGGTTTTATTGGCAACGAGCCCACTATCTAAATGACCTTCTTTGTTTTCTGCCCTGCTTTCCCTCTCGGATTCAGCGCTATCTTGAGGCGCATAAGGTGGCGGTCCTTCCCCCACTTTTCCAGCATTCCTAGCTTCTTCAGCTAGACTGTTGTAAATTGACTGCATCTGTTTTATCTCCTCAGCGAGTGACCTTGAGTTTGGAGGCTCTGAAGCGAGCCCTTGCTCCTCTGAGCCTCTGCACTCGGCAGAACCAACCCCATCGACACTCTGAACATTATCATTAACTTTCAGACTACATTCTATTACACTCTGAAAATTCTCAACAACAGTTCCCTCTGAGAAAGTTTGCTTCACTGCCACTATACCCAATTGAGGAGAAATCTTTAAACAATTTTGGGCAGCTTTCCAGGTTTCTTGCTCATACAGAGCCTTCTGTAAGGCTTCCACGACCCTTCCCCATGCCTTAAGATTTTTCCCTGAGCCAGAAGACATTGTGTCATCAGCAAGAGCCTTAGTGCATTGATCCCAAACATCTGGGTGGAGGATATCCACCGGTCGATCAATAATACTAAGTTGCAAAAGCCTCGTCACTGCGAGGGTAAAATCTTTTGCTTTACAATCAATTCCCCATTGCTTATGAATCTGAGAAACAACCTTCACGAGAGCTTCCATCCTCTGCGTGGGTCCGGAGGCATCCCTCCCGCCGAGCTGGCCCGCCGCTCGGCCATCGTTCACCCGTCCAGGTGACTCCCAATCTCCCGGGCGACTCCTGGGGGTTTCGGCACCACTTGCTACCTCCGCTGAGGCGTAGCGACCTGGTTCAGGAACGACACGGCAGCCACAGCCAGGCTGCTCGGGCCATGAGCTCACAGACACCAGTGTGGTGGACGGCTAATGGCGTTTATTAACTGGTTACATGGAGTTATAAAACCTCTGTTTGCTACATCACATCCGTCTGCTTACGTTACAAGTTAGGTGTTGCTTACCTTATCAAGGACACTAACCAACTAAGGTACTGAGGGAGGGTTTCTGTCTGCCTGTACAACCGATATCTTCCGACCGCCTGTCCCTAATCTCCCACACTCAATTCACTCCAAATCCAGTCCTTGAACGTGGGAGGAAATGTAAATTCAGAGACAGGAGAGCAATCTGAAGAAACAAATGTGAAAAAAAAAAAGCAAAAATTTTCAAAACCATGTGAAAACAATGATAGTGACTGGGATGACAAGAAGTGCAGGGAAATAGAGCAAAGCTGGCCATTTTAGTCCTCATTGAAATCGCCAGATTTCATTCCTTTAACTCTAAGGAAGGCTTTTCTTTTCAGGAATGGGAATGAAATCTTCAAATCAGAAAATCAAGTCTTATAAGTGCTCTTAAAAGGAGATATGATCAGAAAGAGTGGAATGGAAAAACTCCAGAAATTTCGGAAAGGGAGAGATCACAGCCAAGAGGACTGAGATGAAATGAGGGCCAGCGAAAAATACCATAACTTGCTCAAATTACTCCAAATCCAATCTTTAAACGCAGGAAGAAATGTAAATTCTGAGACCGGAGATCAATCCGAAGAAACAAAATGTAAATAAAAGACCTAAAAATTTTCAAAACCATGTGAAAACAATGATAGTGAATCAGATGACAAGCAGTGCAGGAAAATGGTGCAAAGCTTGCCAGTTTAATCCTTATTGAAATCGCAAGATTTCATTTCCTTTGCTGAAAGGAAGGCTTCTCTTCAGGAAATGGAATGAAATCTTGAAATCAGAAAATCAAGTCTAACAAGTGCTCTGGTAAGGGGATATGATCAAAAAGAGTGGAATGGAAAGAAAAGCACAAATTCTGGAAATGGAGGGATCACAGCAAAGTGGACTGTGATGAAATGAGGGCCACTGAAAAAGACCATAACTTGCTCAAATTACTGAAAAATCTAATCTGTTAACGTGGGAAGAAAAGTAATTCAGAGACAGGAGAGCAAACTGAAAAAAGAAAATTTGAAAAAAAAAAGCAGCAAAATATTTCAAAACCATGTGAAAACAATGATAGTGAATGGGATGACAAGAATTGCCGGGAAATGGAGCAAAGCTTGCCAATTTAATCCTCATTGAAATCGCAAGATTACATTTCCTTTGCTGAAAGGAAGGCTTCACTTTTCCGGAAAGGGAATGAAATCTTGAAATCAGAAAACCAAGTCTAACAAGTGCTCTGAAAAGGAGAAATGATCAAAAAGAGCGGAATGGAAAAACACCAGAAATTTCAGAAATGGAGGGATCACAGCCAAGAGGACTGAAATGAAATAAGGGCCAGAGAAAAAGACCATAACTTGCTCAAATCTCTCCAAATCCAATCCTTAAAGGCGGTGTCCTAGGGTAACTTTATGATGCTTGTATCCCCAATCGCCTGTTCTGTTTGTGCTGTATATTGAGTCCTGTGCCTTTAAGACTGGTTCTAAGCGCAAGGAGAAGCGCGGAGCTTGTTTTGAGAAAACTGCCTGACTCCTTCTCTTTCTTCTGCGGACGGTGTGTTCGGCGGAGGCTTGGAGACACTGCAGGACAGAGATCTTTTTGCTTTTAGTTAGTTTCAGCTAGCTAGGGCAGAGAAGTTCCCTGGACTGTTTTTTTTCTTTCCTTTTTCTTGGAACTGTTTAAACTTGCTATGGATTGAAAACCAAGAAAAGCACTGGGGGCTGCACCTGCGGCCCACTGGGGCCTGGACCTCAGCATTTTCCAGCAGCACCGGAGGGACTGGGACTGAGGAGAGACTGAGCGAGAGCCGAGCTCCACCCATGGCAAGGACTTTCTCAATTTGCCATCTCACTTCAGAAGGAGAGGTTTTATTGTTTCATATTATTCATTCTTTATACTTGTATGCATTTTATTTGTTTAGCAAAATATATTTTTCCACTTTTCTCCACAAAGGTTTTTTTTTTTGGTTTTTTTTTTTGGTTTTTTTTTTTTTTTCCTGGACTGGTTAGAGAGAGGGGCCACTTGGGTTTGCTTCCCAGAGGGATCCTATATTTGGGTTTTCCCCCAAATTTGTCTCCAAACCAGGACATATCCTTTATTGGTGCCCAACGTGGGGCACGAGAGAGTAAAAAAAAACCTGTACTGATTATTATTAACTGCATTTTTTGTTGTCCTTTAAGTAAAGATTAAACAGTGGCCATGTTGCTTCTTGAAGTCCTAATGTCTCTTAAAATATAGTCTTGTCTGCATTTCTGTTCCCTAAGCTTTTTTGAAGTCTTAATACCTTTCTAGTCTCTAAGTTTGTTTTCCTACCCAAAAATAGCTCCAATAGTGTCCTTAACATACAGCTTTTACACTAAGGATGCGCAAATTAGAATAGTTATTTTGCTAGGTTCAGTAATTATAGTTTACAAGAAGCTTATAAAGATACTAAAGTTTGTTCTGAGTATGTTCAGTTTATAGTTTTTTTCGTCCTACCCTGCGTCCTAGTTCCAGTAGCATGCTTTGGAGATTTATCAATAATTGCACCCAGTTTGTTAAAGGAGGAGTCGGGGATGAGGCTCTTCAGCCTCTTTGTTCCTTCTTCTCTTTTTAGTCAGTTACATCACTTTTGGAGAATGTTCAGGGTCTTTTGAATGTTAAAGACCCTACCTCCCTAGTATTTCACCTCGTAACTTTCCTCTATATAGCTTATAGCTTGTCTAAAATGAGTCACACACTGCTAAACACTGTAAGGCAGCAAAGAGAAGCAAAGAAGCAAGAAAATAAATCAGTCACTCAGGCTGCAGCCAACCCCACAGCTATTCAGGATGCAGCTAAACCAGACAGTGTGGCTAAGACACCAGCAGTTGCTGCAGTAAAGAAGAGAAAGAAGCACACAGACAAAACCGATCGACCAGTAGACAATGATTCAGGTGAAGGATCCTCAGTGCCTCCTGACACCCAGTCAGGAGTCAAACCAACTGACACACAATCAGAAGCTGAAGCAACTGATGATACACAGTCAAAAGCTGAACCAACTGATACAAAATCGGAAGCCCAAGCAACTAGTACAAGATCGAGAGTCCAACCAACTAGCACACGATCAGAAGCCCAACCAGCTGCTACAACATCAGGACCCCACCAACTGCTACAACATCAAGAGCCCAACCAACTGCTACAAGATCAGGAGCCCGACCAACTGCTACAAGATCAGGAGATACTATTAAGTCCTTTTCCCTGAAATACCTTCGTAGCCTAAAAAAAGATTATACTCAACGACCTGATGACTCTATAATTAGTTAGTTAGTCCGTCTTTAGAATGCTGCAGGCGAGGCTATAATACTGGATAGCACTGAAGCGAGACGTCTAAGATCCCTATCACATGATCCAGTTATTGACCAAGCAATGATGAGAGAGGCTAGTCCTTGCAGTCTCTGGGAACGAGTCCTAAGAAGCGTGGCACAAAGATATCTGTGTGCCGACGATCTCTATATGCAGCAAACTCAGTAGAAAACCATTGAACAAAGGATTCAGCGCTTAAGAGAAATAGCAGTAGCAGAGATTATCTTCTCAGATAACCTAAACACTAGGAACCCCGACTTAGTACCATGTACACCTGTAATGTAGCGAAAACTTGTACGACTTGGGCCACAAGAATACTCCTCTGCTTTAGCAATAATAAAGCGGAATGAGACAAAGGAGACTGTGCTTAATATAGCAAAGAAGCTCCGAACATATGCAGATGCCGTGCATAGTCCAACACATGCAAAAATCGCAGCTTTAGAAACACAAGTGCGAGGATTCGTAAACAAAGTAGAGGAGAATCTCAAAGAAATCAAAGAGAACATTCACCAGATCTCTGCAGTACAAGTTAGGGGCTCTAGCACCACACGCAAATGTTCCCTAGATAAAGAAGGAAAAAGCATTCCACGAGCTAAGCTGTAGTCCTTCCTGCGTGACTGTCGAAAAAACATAAAAAGATGGAATAGAGAATCTGCTGAGGCTATGACACAACGGCTGCGTGAATTGTCAGATAGCAAGACTGTGAAAAGAAGTTCTAGCAAAAAAGAAGCAGCTCCGGTTACCCGGGGAAATAATCAGGCTTAGAGGAGCCCTGCCTCAAGCCAAGGAGAGGCTAGAGAAAACCATGTTTTTTAGACTGTGTAGATTCGTTAGCCTGGCACATCAGAACCACAAAAATATGAGGCCTTAGTTAACACTAGTGCACAGTGCACATTACTCCCATCAAGACGTGGGAGAAAAATCTGTTTCCATTGCTGAAGTGACAGGGGGTTCACAAGATTTTACTTTAGTAGAAGCTGAGGTGAGCCTGACTAGAAATAAGTAGAAGAGACACCCTATTGTGACTAGCCCAGAAGCTCCATGCATTTTAAGCAGAGACTTCCTCCGAAATAGGTATTTCAAAGACCCAAAGAGATTTAAGTGGGCATTCGGGATAGCAGCTGTAGAGACAGGGGATGTTAAGCAGTTGAATACCTTGCCTAGACTATCAGAAAACCCATCTGCTGTAAGTCTTCTGAAGGTGGAAGAGCAACAAGTGCCAGTTGCCACTTCAACAGTGCATCGCCGACAGTAGAGAACAACTCGAGATTCTGTGATCCCCATCCACAAGATGATCCGTGAGCTAGAGACCCAAAGGGTAGTCAGCAAAACCCACTCACCCTTCAACAGCCCCATCTGGCCTGTGCGCAAGTCTAACAGAAAATAAAGATTGACTGTAGACTACCGTGCCTTGAACAAAGTGAATCCACCATTGAGCGCTGCTGTGCCACACATGCTAAAACTCCAGTACGAGCTGGAGTCCAAAGCAGCAAAATAGTACGCCACAATTGACATTGCTAATGCATTTTTCTCTATTCCTCTAGCTGCAGAATACAGGCCTCAGTTTGCTTTCACCTAGAGGGGCGTGCAGTACACCTGGAACCGACTGCCCCAAAAGTAGAAACACAGCCCCACTATCTGCCATGGACTAATCCAGGCTGCACTAGAAAAGAGTGAAGCTCCAGAGCACCTACAGTACATCGATGACATCATTGTGTAGGGGAACACGGCAATAAAAGTGTTTAAGAAAAGAGAGAAGATCATCCAGATTCTCCTGAAGGCTAGCTTTGCTATCAAGAAGAGCAAAGTTAAAGGACCTGCTCGAGAGATCCAGTTTCTGAGAATAAAGTAGCAAGATGAAAGGCGTCAGATTCCCACTGAAGTCATGAACAAGATCACAGCAATGTGTCCACCAACCAACAAAAAGGAAACACAAGCTTTCCTAAGCGCCATAAGTTTCTAGAAGATGCACATTCCTGAGTACAGCCAAATTGTGAGCCCTCTCTACCTAGTTACCCGCAAGAAGAACGATTTCCACTGGGGTCCTGAACAGCAACAAGCCTTTGCCCAAATCAAGCAAGACATCGCTCATGCAGTAGCCCTTGGCCCAGTCAGGACGGGACCAAATGTGAAGAACATGCTCTACTCAGCATCCGAAAACAATAGCCTGTCCTGGAGCCTTTAGCAGAAGGTGCCTAGGGAGACTCGAAGCCGACCACTGAGATTCTAGAGCCAAAGCTACAAAATGTCCGAAGCCAACTACACTCCAAGAGAGAAAAAAATCTTAGCCGCCTATGAAGGAGTTCAAGCCGCCTCAGAAATAGTAAGCACTGAAACACAATTCCTGCTGGCACCTCAACTACCAGTGCTGAGATAGATATTCAAAGCAGAAGTTCCCTCTACCCACCATGCCACCAACGCCACATAGAGCAAATAGATTGCCCTCATCACTCAGCGCACCCGCATTAGAAACCCAAATCGCCCTGAGATTCTAGAAATAATTACAAACTAGCCAGAAAGTAAAAACTTTAGTCTCATAGATGAAGAAAAGCAAGAACAAGTGACACGTGCTAAAAAAGCTCCACCATACAACCAAATGCCAGCAGAAGAAACACGCTATGCTCTTTTCACTGACAGTTCCTGCCGCATCGTTGGGATGAAATGAAAGTATAAAGCAGCCGTATAGAGCCCCACATGACAAGTTGCACAAGCCACTGAAGGAGAAAGTGAGTCAAGCCAACTTGCTGAACTCAAAACTGTTCAAGTAGCCCTGAACATTGCTAAAAGAAAAAAGTAGCCAAAGCTCTACCTCTACACTGATTCGTAGATAGTAGCCAATGCTCTGTGGGGATGGCTGGAGAAGTGGAAAAAAAAGCCAATTGGCAGCGCAGGGGAAAGCCAATCTAGGCTGCAGATGAGTAGAAGAACATTGCCACTAGAGTAGAGAAGCTACCTGTCAAAGTCCGTCATGTAAATGCCCATGTCCCCAAGAGTCAAGCTAATGAAGAGCACCGAAACAACGAGCAGGTAGATCAAGCTGCAAAGATAGAAGTGTCAAAGATAGACTTAGATTAGCAACACAAAAGAGAGTTGTTCCTAGCTCGATAGGCCCACGATGCCTCAGGTCACCAGGGCAAAGATGCCACCTATAAGTGAGCACGCGACCGAGAAGTAGATCTAACCATACACAGTATTTCTCAAGTTATCCATGACTGTGAGACGTGTGCTGCCATCAAGCAAGCCAAGTGGGTGAAGCCCCTATAGTATAGTGAGCGATAGTCCAAGTATAAGTACAGGGAAGCCTGGCAGATTGATTACATCACCCTTCCCCAAACGCGCCAAGGCAAGCGCTATGTGCTGACCATAGTGGAAGCCACAACTGAGT